>JASAMV010003957.1:0-19319 GCA_030248065.1 Rhynchonema sp. JSB1_4
TTTTGGAATAAAAAACAACCTATTATATTTAGAATGTTTTCCAATCAGCCTGCCCCTTGAAAAAGGTCAGGGCAGAATATAATGTACCCTGGTGGGTTGAAACATCTTGAAAAACTGCGAAAAAGAAACAAGGAAGTTAGAAAGGGTTGCTTAAGAAGTCCCGCAAATTCTCTATGAAAATCATTGGGAGGACCATTGGCGACAGTACAGAAAATCAGCTGCAGAATATCAGAGAGATATAAGACGTGCTATATCAGAAGGCTGGAGATCTGACTGTTCAGAAATCTACTCCACGCGTGAAACATCAAGACTGTTCAAAATGGTCACAACTGATCCGATGACCAAATTGGGCATGCTGACAAAGACTGGTGGGGGCCACACAGCCTCCCCTAGGGAAACACTCCAGTACCTCCTAGAAACACATTTTCCAGGATGTGTGCAGGTAAACACAGTACTGAACACAGGCTCCCTCCCAGGCTTCGGTCGACCTATCGACTGGACAATGGCGGAGGAAATTGTGGACGAAAACAAGGTAAAATGGGCTATTAAACAATTCAGACCATACAAAAGTGCAGGGGAGGATGGAATCATACCTGCTCAGCTACAACATTGTATAGACTGGGTAACACCCATCCTAACTGGGGTTTATCAATCGTGTTTAGCACTGGCATACGTACCAAAAATATGGAGAAACACAAAAGTTATCTTTATTCCCAAACCGGGAAAGAAAGACTACGCGCTAGCGAAATCGTTTAGACCAATAAGTTTGACATCGTTCCTGCTTAAAACTCTGGAACGACTTATAGACTGGCATATACGAAACACAATAGCTATCAACATTCCTATAAATCCGTGTCAACATGCCTATCAACCAGGCAAGTCGACGGAAACTGCGTTACACTGCTTAGTTTCCAGACTAGAACATTCGGTTATCGTTAAAAAAGAGTACACGATTGGGGCTTTTATAGATGTCGAAGGAGCATTCGATAATGCTCCTTTTCTGCTAATAGACCAGGAACTGAAACGCAGACTTGTCCCAAAAGCACTAAGGGCATGGATTGCCCAAATGCTGGAGACGAGACAGGTACGGGTGGAACTCAATGGTGAAACATCAGGTGCTCTGACAACTAGAGGATGTGCCCAGGGAGGGGTCTTATCACCTCTACTCTGGTGCCTGATCATGGACAGGCTAATCCTTGAGATACAAGAAAACTGCGACCTATACATCCAAGCATATGCTGACGATGCGGTACTGCTGGCTAGCGGCCAAGACCTAGCTCAGCTATGCACCAGAGTGCAAAAAGGGCTGGACCTGGCCAGTGCATGGTGCCTGAAAAATGGCTTCAGGGTCAATCCAGCAAAAACAGAGATAGTCGTTTTCACCAGGAAAAGACTCAGGGACGGTCTGAGACCAATAAAAATAGGAAATACAGCTATAAAAATGTCGAATACAGTGAAGTTTTTAGGTGTCCTACTGGACACTAAGCTGACCTGGAAGCAACATGTGGAAAAACAATGCGAAAAAGCCGTTCTAAGCATAATCCAGTGCCGTAGAATAGCTAACAAAAAATGGGGACTTCAACCTAGAGTTTGTCTCTGGCTTTATAACTGTGTCATCAAACCTATGCTACTGTATGGCTCTGTCATATGGTGGCACAGGGCTGAACTGATAACCGTGAAAAGGCAGCTAGGGAAAATCCAACGCCTTGGCTGTCTTTTCATTACAGGAGCTTTTAAATCTACACCGACGGTGGCGCTTGAAACATCACTTGGCCTGGCACCCCTGGACCTAGTCGTGAAAGGACAAGCGATGCTCACGGCATCGCGGCTGGTCGATCAAGGTATGTGGGAGAATGGGGTGACGGGCCGCTCCAGTCACAAACGCATACTGGAAGAAATAGCTGAACATGTGCCTGTCCTGGGCATGCCCAGTGACAGAATGGTGAAAACAGTGTCATTTGAAAAAAGATTCAAAATAGACATCCGAGAAAAGGCATTCTTAGTCGAACATGGAGAAAATTGGGTGAATAATCACACAGGCATCAAGATCTTTACAGATGGTGCCAAGCATATAAAAAACGGGTACACCGGCTCGGGTGTTATTCTCCAGGATAAAGAACTCAGCTATGGACTAGGCAACCTCACAACGGTTTATCAAGCCGAGGTATACGCCATCCTAAAAGCCGCTCATCTACTATGTAACAAAAATATGAAAGAAAACACAATTACGATCTTCTCAGATTGTAGATCCGCCCTCCAATCTTTGGAATCGTGCAAAACATCATCGAAACTGGTGAATGAATGCCGTGCCGCTCTAAATGTGGTTGGTTCTAAGAATAACTTGATGTTAAAATGGGTGCCCGGTCACGCAGGTATCAAAGGAAACATCAAGGCTGACCAAATGGCCAGGAAAGGGCGGTACAAACGCCTCACCGGGCCGGAACCGGCCCTGGGGGTGGCTCCAAAACTAGGTAAATCACGGGTAACATCTTGGCTTCTAGAAGGCCTACAAAATAAATGGCTGTCTGAACAAGGCTGCAGACAGAGCAAGCTATTCATCAGGTCCGTGGATCTGGTTAAAACAAAAAAGCTCCTGTCCCTGAAAAGACAGGAGCTAAGGGCTATAATAGGTGTGTTCACTGGTCACTGTGCTGTAAAAAAGCACATGCACACAATCGGTCTGACCGACAATCCCATCTGTGACGGATGCGGGCTGGAAGTTGAGTCAGCAGAGCATTTTCTCTGCAGTTGCCCCAAATACCGATATCAGCGTATCCACACGCTGGGCGGTCCAACGGTGACTTGCGAAGATGTGCAGGATACCAAACTGCAGTATATAACTGCGTTTATGAAAAGATCACTTAGGTTTGATGAACAGTAAGACATTCCGCAAACAAAATGAGCTGGAACATTAGGTGCTAACATTTGCAACACAACCTTTTCTTCTCCTTCCAGAGTCTACAGCCATTCTTTTCCAAGGGCAAGGCGCAATAGTCGATGAACAATTCGACTCAAGCGTTTGGATCGCGAAAGCGGACCTGGCCCACAAATATTCATAGTGCATTAAGTAGGTAATAATCAGAGGTGGGAATCGGGCCGGGTTACCTCGGCCCGGCCCGGCCGTTCGGGCCGGGAAGTCCGGCCCGGCCCGGCCCGACCTGGAAAAAAGTCGGCCCGGCCCGATTTTTTCGGCCCGACTTTTTCTGATGACATTTTGAAGCAATTTTTTGGTGCAAAAATTACTGTTTTTTTGTTTAAAAATACCTGATAATCATGGAAGTCGGTACTGATTTGCAGAATCGTGAGAAATTTTGGCAAATTTAGCCTAAAAAATCACGATTTTTTATTGAAATTCGATAATGTCGGGCCTTTTCGGGCCGGCCACCCCGGCTCGACATTCCGGAAAGTCGGCCCGGCCCGGCCCGATTCCCACCTCTGGTAATAATGTGTAAATATTAATGGAAATGCATATAGATGTACTAAATCCGCGCGTAGCGCGCGATTTTTTGCCTATTTGGGGCAAGAAATACCGATTTTGAGCCATTTTGACTCAAAAATGTCCATTTTGGGGCCGATTGTTGTTGACGATAGATAGATTGTTCCCAGAATTTGTTGACGATAGATAGATTTGCCCATATGTGTTGACCATAGTAGTAGCTGGGGGGGGGTTGGGGGGTTACCCCCCTCTCAGTACTTACCTACCACAAAACCCGAGGGGGGGGTTGAGTACTTACCTCTCACAACTCCAAATCATAGCTCTCACAAGCAATTTTATACCTTTTTAAGGCAAAAATCGGTGTTTTTTGACCTTATTTTCCCAAAAATTGCGCGCAAACCCACCCATAATACCTATTTTTAGGCGATTTTCGGCGAAAATTTTGAAAAAGTACTATTTTTACCTCAATTTTTGGCCAAAATTGTATCACAAAAACGGTGTTTTTTTGCCTTTTTGGGTGCCCAAAATCATACCTCTCACGCTTCCGGTCCCAACCCCGCATCATACTTACCTCCCACACATGGGCCTGCCACTACACTGGTGTTGACGATAGATAGATGAAATCAAAAAGTGTTGACGATAGATAGATGAATTTGGGGGGGACCCCCACCTATACTTGCGGGCCGAAAAAAAACCGTTTTTTTTCGAAAAAAACCGAAAAAAACCGTTTTTTTCCGAGGCCCGGAAAAATACGTTTTTATTTTTCAGGAAATTTTTCCAAGTGGCAACTTTTGGAAAAAAACGGTTTTTTTTCCAAAAATTACCGAGATATTTTCCAAGGTTGCAATAGGATGTTGTCAAAACCAATGTAAATCGGTACTAAACAGTTCAAAATGAGCACTTTTTAATCTCCAAGTGCATTCTTAGCCTGTCAGGCCGTTTCCCGACGAAAATTTCTCCAAAATAGGCGTTTTTGGACCATGGGTATCCTTAAGTACTGGAAAAATATTTGGAAAAAAACGGTTTTTTTTCCGGAAAAAAACGGTTTTTTTTCCAAAAATATATTTTGCGGAAAAATACGCAAGTATACCCCCACCACCCCCTCTCAAGTACTACCCTGATTGGGGGACCCCCCAGCCACAGCAGTGCTGTGGCTACTTTTGCGGGGCGGGTAGGGGGGTAGTGTACCTGGGATCTTGGGGGGGAATCCGGTTTGGGGGGGGGGGAGATTTTTCGGGGCGGGTAGGGTACAACACAAGTTTTTTCGCGTGCCTGTTTTTATGTACTAAAAAGTACACATATCGCGCGCAGCGCGAAATTTTTTGCACTTTTTAGGGTTTTCGGTCGAAATTTGGGCATTTTTGACCCAAAAATGGGCATTTTGGGGGTAAAAATCGGGGCGGGTAGGGTACCCGGGCGGGGCGGGTCGGGGGGGAGGGTCCCAGTGCGGGGCGGGGAGGGGGGTAGCGTACCAGGCCGGGGCGGGTGGGGTACCATTGGGGGGCCCCACCCCCCCCCCCCCCCCCCCCCCAGCCACAGCACTGAGCCACAGCACTGCCCCCCAGTACTACCCTGCCCCCGCCCCCCCCCCACCTCCAACAAACACTGAATTTATACAAGCGAAAAAACATCCTTTCCAGAGGTCGCAATCGGGCCGGGTTTGGCCGGCCCGGCCCGAGCCCCCAAATCTCCGGCCCGGCCCGGCCCGAACCCCCAAATCTGCGGCCCGGCCCGACCCGTACCCCCAAATCTCCGGCCCGGCCCGGCCCGAACCCCCAAATCTCCGGCCCGGCCCGGCCCGAATTTTTGGCTCAGATTTACCCAATTTTTGTCATAATTTTTGCGATTTTTGAATCTATTTTTTTTTGGTTGAAAATTCATTGTTTTCCATGAAAAAGTCGCCAGATAGACAATACCAATGGTGTGGCTGGGGGTGGGGGGTCCCCCCTAGGTACAGAGGTAGGTAAGGTAGATGACGCGCCATCCTGGTACAGTAGGTAGGTCGCCGCCCCCCGGCTGGTACAGTAGGTTGCTATTTTTGGCTCAACATCGTATAAAATCGATATTTTTCACTCCAAATAATCGAAAAATCGCGCGCTGTGCGCGAAATGAGGGTTTTAGAGTACATTTTCATCTAAATTTAGACATAAAAAATTTTGTTCCCCCCCTAGCTCGGCCGGTACAGTAGGTAGGTTGATTGCAGGCCTTTCTGGTGGTACAGTAGGTTGATTGCACGCCTGGGTAGCCACACCACTGGACAATACAATACTGATCACTTGCTGAATCCGTCAGAAATTTTAGTATTTTTGACAAAAAAACCTACTTTTTCAGTAAAATAAGTCACTTCAGAAGCTTCGGGCCGGGGTGCCCGGCCCGGCCCGACCCTCCAAATCTCCGGCCCGGCCCGAGCCAAAAGCCCAAAATCGCGGCTCTGATTGCGATTGCGACCTCTGATCCTTTCAAACCCCTTTTTAGGGGTTTTTGGGGGTATTTCTGGGAACAATTTTTCAGGTTCGGGTCAGTGAATTAATACAGGCCCCCCAGAATAGAGCCCCCCAAAATTGGGTCAGTGAATTAATAGAGCCCTCCCCCCTAGGCCTGGGCACAATACCACTTTTGACACCCAATACCAATACCCATACCCAATACCAATACCGGCCCTGTACCAATACCAGAGGTGGGAATCGGGCCGGGTTACCTCGGTCCGGCCCGGCCCGGCCCGACAGTTCGGGCCGGGAAGTCCGGCCCGGCCCGGCCCGGCCCGACTTGGAAAAAAGTCGGCCCGGCCCGGCCCGATTTTTTCGGCCCGACTTTTTCTGATGATATTTTGAAGCAATTTTTTGGTGCAAAAATTACTGATTTTTGGTTTAAAAATACCTGATAATCATGGAAGTCGGTACTAATTTGCAGAATCGCGAGAAATTTTGGCAAATTTAGCCTAAAAAATCACGATTTTTTATTGAAATTCGATAATGTCGGGCCTTTTCGGGCCGGCCACCCCGGCCCGGCCCGACCTTCCGAAAAGTCGGCCCGGCCCGGGCCGGCCCGCCCGTTCGGGCCGGAAACCTCGGCCCGGCCCGGCCCGAACGTCGGGCCGGGCCGGGCCGGCCCGATTCCCACCTCTGACCAATACCCAATACCAATACCGAATTGGGGACCAAATACCAATACCCAATACCGGGCGAGACCCAATACCAATACCAATACCCAATACCAAATCAATACTACTGAAGTGCCTGGTATTGGGTTTGGTATTGGGTTGGTACTTGGTATTGGTATTGAGTATTGGGTTGGGTTGGTATTGGTATTGGGTATTGATTGGGTATTGGTCTTAGTATCGGTTTGGTATTGGGTTTTTGGTCTGGTATTGGGTTGGTATTGGGTTTGGTATTGGTTTGGTATTGGGTTTTGAGTCAGGTATTGGGTTTTACTGGGTTAGTATTGGGTATTGGTTTTGACCCAATACCTGGGCAAACCCAATACCAATACCCAATACCAATACCAGGCCAGCTTCAATACCAATACCCAATACCAGAATTAGATCCAATACCAATACCAAACACTGGTATTGGTATTGGTATTAAGTGGTATTGGTATTGGGTATTGGGTATTGTGCCCACCCATAGTATTGGGTATTGGTCTTAGTATTGGTTTGGTATTGGGTTTTTGGTCTGGTATTGGGTTGGTATTGGGTTTGGTATTGGTTTGGTATTGGGTTTTGAGTCAGGTATTGGGTTTGGTATTGGTTTGGTATTGGGTTTTCCTGGATTAGTATTGGGTATTGGTTTTGACCCAATACCTGGACAAACCCAATACCAATACCAGGCCAGCTTCAATACCAATACCCAATACCAGAATTAGACCCAATACCAATACCAAGCACTGGTATTGGTATTGGGTGTATTGGTATTGGGTATTGTGCCCACCCATACTCCCCCCTTCTATTTAGGTTTTTACGGTGCTTCTCACTCAATGAAAGAGAAATTCTCAACACAAACCAGTGAGGAGGAATGCGGATGAATGAAGGGAATGATGGCGGCAAATACTAAACGATGATTCGGGGGTCGATGGAAGACTCATTACTATTGTAATCAGTTCATACTCTGGAGGGAAGACTCATCATGGATTTCAAAATAAGGCGGATTGGAAGACTTTGTGGTCCACATGTATTCAGCCTAAGCCTAAGTTTAAAGCCTGATCCAAGACTCAAGCCTAACCATGTGCGTAAACGTGAGTGTAAGCCTTAGTCTAATCCGAAGCCAAAGCCTTGGTTCAGGACCGAGTTCCGAGTTTGAAGAAATAATGAGTCTTCCCCCGCACGCAAAAATCCGTTCAATCCGCTTTATTTATAATGTCCTCCCGGCACGAAAAACACTCTGCTTCACTCCCGTTGTTGTGGTTCCTTGTAATGTTAATTATTCAACATTGAAGTTGATTACGCAAAAATATTATTCATTGAAGTAACCGTAACCTACCATTCTCGCCCTAACACTGGGCTGCATTGGGCAATGGTTGATCACGTGTGCACTTGCAATTAATCGGATGAAAATCGACCGAGATTGAAGCGATTGAATCGGTCCAACCAGGAACAAAAATAATTTTGGACCAGCTGCATTTTTATTGCAAATCAGGGGAGCCTCGTACTCTGGCCATGAAACATTCAGAAAAACAGTCGTTTTTATATGATCACTGCGTGACGTGGCTGTCAGCTGGCTGACCTCAAGTACACCAAGAAATGTGTCTTTGTTTTCATACAGAAAGGACTGTTTTTCTGAACGTTTCATGGCCAGAGTACGAGGTTCCCCTGATTTGCAATAAAAATGCAGCTGGTCAAAAATTATTTTTGTTCCCAGTCGACCCGATTCAATCGCTTCGATCTCGGCCGATTCCGAACCGATCGGCTTAATCTTGGTGGCTTTGTGATGGCGCGGGTCTCAGCTACACGCTGAAACCATAAACAGAGCACTTTTAGCAATGAGTCGCCCCCTTTAAAGGGGAAATTGCACATTCCTAATCGCCCTTCAAGTTTTACAAGTGTTTAGACAGCAATGTGGGCATCACAAAGGTCAAATCACTTGGTATAAGCTTTCAAACATGTACCGAGGAGATTCCGTTTAAGACAAGCTACTGGGAACAAAATTCGGCGCGGACCGGCCGAATTTCTACCTGCGGATTCAGGCAAATTGCCTGATCAAAAAGCTGTCAAGGCGACGGAATGTTTCGCATGATTTTTGAAACTCACTAACTATAGAATTTCGCCTTTCTTTTCTTTTCGAACTTCAACGAATTGTTCCAGCGTGTCTGCTAAATGTTTCATGCTCTGCTTGTCACGCTGGAACAATTCGTTGAAATTCGAAATATAAAAAAGCGAAATTCTATAGTTAGTGAGTTTCAAGAATCATGCGAAACATTCTATCGCCTTGATAGCTTTTTGATCAGGCAGTTTGCCTGAATGCGCAGGTAGAAATTCGGCCGGTCCGCGCTGAATTTTCTTCCTGATTGTTCCCTTTAAACTGCTTCTCCTGGGTACACGTCTG
This sequence comes from Rhynchonema sp. JSB1_4, assembly GCA_030248065.1. Taxonomy (NCBI): domain Eukaryota; kingdom Metazoa; phylum Nematoda; class Chromadorea; order Monhysterida; family Xyalidae; genus Rhynchonema; species Rhynchonema sp. JSB1_4. The sequence goes on from JASAMV010003957.1 coordinate 8,974, forward strand.
AGAGTTTGTACCAAGTGATTTGACTTTCATGATGCCCACACGACTGTCTAAACACCTGTGGAGTTTGAAAAGCGGTTAGGAATGCGCAATTTCCCCTTTAACGCGCAAAACACTGCCAGAAATCTGCTTCCACCCACCACCTAATTTACAATGTTTTTATACGACCACTGCTTCTTCAAGAGCTTCTTCGATTGTATTATCATACATTAAAGGCAGTCTACAGGAGGCTGTCACTCAGCCCCCGAATACCGTAACGCAGTCGATCGATCGACACGATTGTCTTTTGCACCCACCGAATCCAAGGCCGTTGTTTTTGGTTGGCTCCGAACGGCCCAACTAGCCATCATGCTATCGACTCAAGTGTTCCACCCGGCGAATGTTAGCACCAAACTGCGGGTGGTTCAAGTGTGTATAGTCCACCCAAATGCTCATGAGATTCTCTTTTGAAGCTACGGCTGGACCAGATCCAGTACTGTCCCAATTCCACGTATTTCGAAACGTTTCTAAAACAAAAGAGAGAGAAACGCATGTATTTTGTAGAAGCACGCTCTCCGCCTCGGTGCGTAAAGCTCCCAAAATATCGTTGCTGTTCGCGTTAGCAACAAACTGTGGGCAGTCAGCTGGAACTGTTATCATCTCTCTCTCTCTGCCCATTCTTTTTCTTTAGTTTTCGAAACACGCGAAACCGGAACTGGCTGGACTATACGACAAGTTCCAGCTGGCTGACCTCAATTTGTTGTGTGCTATGCTAACGTGAACAGCAACGTTGTTCTCAACGCACAAAATGTTTTGGGAAGCACAACGGTTTTACGCACCGAAAGTGGAACGCGTGGCGTGTTTTTCCCAAATGCGTGCTTTTCTCTTTCTTTCGTTTTCGAAATATGTGGAACCAAAACATTATTGGATACGTGAAACCGGAACATTATTGGATCTGACCAAGCTATAGTGTTTCCTGTTTTTCTTGGTCCAAGGAAACGCGCGGGCCCGTGTTATAACTGAAGTTCTAGTTGAGGTCGAGATTACAATTTCGATTCAATCAAGCAGCTGGCAAAAACGTGTCAACGTTTGCCTGTGGAATCTAACAACAACAATGTTTCACATGCTCGCTGTGAGCTTTGTGCGTGTGCGCTGCCAGCATGTCAATGAAACATTTCACCATGTTTGCTGCTGAGTGTCGTGCTTGGATTAACAAGGACACATTCTTAATCTCTTTCATTGGTTTCTGAAATCTCGACCCCAAACTGGAGTTGAGTTATAACGTGGGGTAGCTTGTTTCCTTTGACTTGCATAAAAAGGAAACACTATAGCTTCAGAAAAATGTCTCTCATGAGCATTTGGGTGGACTTACTATATCAATCAAAAGTATCTCAGAAAGGTTTTTATTTGATAGGAAGTGAACAGGAAGACCCGAATGTTAAAATAAAGCATGCATACCAGAAATGAAACGCCACCAGACCGGAACATCAAATCTGTATGGTGTCAGGATCAGATCAGAAAATCAGGATTGGTTTGTCGAATTCTTATGTGCGACCAATGTCATACCAGATCGAATGACCCTCTTAAACTTGAAACAATCATTCAATTTTATAGCCCATTTCAAGTATTCCCTGTTCAATGTCGTCCGCAGTGAGCTCTTTGTGAGATATCGCTGCTGATATGAACTGCTCCACGGTCATACCTAAAATCTTGTGACCATTTTACCCAAGGAGAGAGTGTATGGAATAATAGCAACAGACCAGTGGCGGATCCAGCCTTTGGCCAAAGGGAGGGACCAAATCCAGAAAGTCACATTTATCTAGTGCTCATTTAGAACTTTGCGCTTTTTACACCAAATATCATACAAAATGTGGCAATACGCGCCAAGCGCGCAAAATTTTGGCTGTTTTTACACAGCCAAATTTCATTGAAAATGGGTATATTTGACGCGCGATTTTTGGACTTTTGAAATGTATCAGAGTGAAAATCCTGCGATTTAGGGGTCCTTTTTCCTTCTTCCTTCCGAAACGCTGGCCCCCCTTCAGGGGCCAAATAGCCAAAGGGGGCGATTGCCCCTGTGGCCCAGGATTCGCCCTTGCAACTGACAGGCAATAAACAAACATTTTGGGAAATCCGAGCCGAATCCCAAGATTTGGGCCATGTTCCAGTCAGACGACTCAGTCGCAGCTCGTTTAGCTACCCGAAGTTGCTCCATAACAGCAGCGCAGAACAGGGAATGATGACGACGAATGTGTTTCAAAATGCCCCTTTTGCTGCTGAAGTAGTGTCCGCAGGACTAAAACAAAGAAAACATTTGAAATTTATGTGAATGAAGTGGATAAGATTTCAACGAAATGTAAAAACAAGCTACAGGACCGGACAAAGCAGATCTGGATCAAATGGATTGTCCTTTGAGTGATGCAGGATGGTCCAAACGGCGCGTGCAAATCGACAATCCGGGTGTTGGTGGGCCAAATAGCCGAATTTGTTTGCCTTTTGACACGGGTGAGTGGGATGCAGTAAACCCTGAGGTGTAGTAGTGGCTATGGTGGGCACGAACAGTATAAAACAACAACATCAATTCCTCTGGGCACACGGGCCGGTATTCAATGAATCGTGACGTATGCCGCATGTGGCAGAGTTGCGTTTTCCAGTTTTATCCTGATTTCATGTAGACGAACGGTGCACCAGGGCTTGTCAGTGCGGATGCTCCCTCCCTCAATGGAATGTTGGTACTACTTTGTTGTTACAGTGTACACAATACGGTGTCAAAACGCAAACATGTTCTCCACACTGGAGTGTCCTAATGAAAAAAGGTACAGGCAAACGACACCAATATGAGCTCGATTTCGCAGCTGGCAGAATGGTGAAACATCCTGACGTGGCTGCTGATTTGGGAAACGTTACGCGTTGAAAAATGCAAAGTGGAACATGATGACTTTCTCTTTCTATTCGTTTTGGATACACACCACCTTCGAAATCGGGCTCGTGTTGGTGTAGGTTGCCTTTACATTGTATGCAAACGTGACACACCAGACAATAGAACATTTCTCCCTGTGGTCCACCTAATTCGGCCTTGTCTTTGAGCAGGGCTTTGTCGAAAAATAGGATCCCCTGCGATTGCATGTCTTCGTAATTGGCGCGCACTTTGGCAACCAGCGCGTCTGCTGGATAAATGTTTTTCAAAAGTCGAATCGCCATAAAACATCTTGCAACAGTTTTGATTTCGCAAGTTAATGTTGCAATCACAACGAAATGCTGACAAGAATATTCCTTCCAACCTGACGTGCCCGTGACATCGTGCGCAACCTTTTTGGTCACTGGCTCCGGTTGTAGCTCTCGTATCTTTGTGGTTGGCTTGGCGGCTTTGGGTATGCCTGAACAACATGGGGTAGAATAATAGCATGAACAATTTTGTAGTTGAAGGCCATACGACAACGCAACTCTTTGTGCAAAAAGCAAAAGTGAATCGGCCGAAAAGATGCTGTGGGATTTCTTGTGAGGGGTAATAAAAATCGCTATTTTCATCGCCGCACAAAGATGACAACTTGCAGCGCTCACGCACGCATGGCCACGCGCATAGCGATATCTCCACAAATGATTTTATAATGACAGTGAACAGCGTTGAATGCATACGCTAACGGTTGGAAAAACAGAATGACCGCACCAACTATTATGACGTTAACAGTCAAACATCAACTCAATGTTTGTTGTGCAAAAGAAAGAAGCAAAAACCATGGTCAAAAGAATTACGAACTACAATTACAATATAAAATTACAATATAATTACAATTACAATATAAATTACAATTACAATATAAAATTGAAGAATTACAATATAAAAATGAAACCCGCATGCATCAAATAAATAAATCAATAAAAAGAACGGAACAAACAACGTCAACTTGAATTGTGGTCATGCTGTTGTGTGACAGTCATAAGCGTCGACAAGTCCAGTGGTGCTCACTGACCGCCGTGGGCGTGTACATATATTTAAAATTGGAGAGAGAACAACGTGCCAAATAGACAACGGACATGAGGACAGACGGAAAGGGAACGGTAGCGCTCACACGGATATGCCACAAACACCGGACGGGCAAGCAGAAGACAGATATAATTTTTATACGAGGAAAAATGATTTATCAAAATCTATTCGTAGCACGAAATTGTACAGGGTGTCTCAAAAGTACCCTTTCACTTTTTCTTTTACGTCATAACTGACGTTATAGTGGACGGATTTTGTTCCTTTATGACGCAATCGAATCACACGGCGATTCTGCATATAGGAATGTACAAAATAATCCATATCACGAATTACCCTGATCTGTCAAGGCCAGTTTATGATGCCAAGTTGCGCTTTTTTCAACAAACAAGGAAATGGAAAGGTAAAAGCGCAAAACACAGACAAAACCCAACAAAAAAAAACCCCCAAAAAAAAAACAAACACAAAAAACATGACATCATGCAATGTTTCACCGCGGCAACCGCCCACGCACCTCGCCCACGCAGGCTGCTGTGAAACTCAGCTTAAAGGGGAAATTGCGCATTCCTAAAAGCCTTTCAAAGTCTACAGGTGTTTAGTTAGACAGTTGTGTGGGCATCATGAAAGTCAAATCACTTGGTACAAACTCTCAAACATGTACCCAGGAAAAGCAGTTTAAAGGGAACAATTGGGAAGAAAATTCGGCGCGTACCGGCCGAATTTCCACCTGCGCATTCAGGCAAGTTGCCTGATCAAAAAGCTGTCAAGGCGACAGAATGTTTCGCACGATTCTTGAAACTCGCTAACTATAGAATTTCGCTTTTCTTTATATTTCGAATTTCGACGAATTGTTCCAGCGTGACAAGCAGAGCATGAAACATTTAGCAGACACGCTGGAACAATTCGTCGAAATTCGAAATATAAAGAAAAGCGAAATTCTATAGTTAGTGAGTTTCAAAAATCATGCGAAACATTCCGTCGCCTTCACAGCTTTTTGATCAGGCAATTTGCCTGAATGCGCAGGTAGAAATTAGGCCGGTCCGCGCCGAATTTTGTTCCCAGTGGCTTGTCTTAAACGGAATCTCCTGGGTACATGTTTGAGAGTTTGTACCAAATTATTTGATTTTTGTGATGCCTACATTGATGTCTAAACACTTGTAAGGCTTGAAAGGCGATTAGGAATGTGCAATTTCCCCTTTAAAGCATGAGCTCGGTTGAAATTATTTCAAAAAAGTTGTCAGTTTTTTTGTGATTTTCTCCACTATTTATGCCTTTTTTTCACAGAACATTATCAATTTTTTGTTGGTTTGCAGAATGGGAGATTTGCGCTATGACACAGAGCGCCGTGTGTTCACGGTGTTATCATTTGCAAAAACAGAATCGGTGAGAAGGACTCAGTTTGAGTACGCAGCTCAGTTTCCCGGTGAACAAGTGCCCAGCCCTGAGGTGATTAGAAGTCACTCACAGAAATTTCAAGAAACCGGCAAAGTCATCGATCGCCAGCGTTAACCATGCACGGCCGTTGGAAATTTTCATTTCTAATTGTCTACATTCGATAAAATCTGATCTCATTCTTTTTCCAGCTCAATGCTATCAATCATCATTCTTCTCACACATCATTTAAAAGCCCTACCAATTGAAATGAATGTTCAGAAAACCACAGTGACAAAACCGTTTTCGAGTCCTTTCAATTCATTTCTTCTCTCTGTGCAAAAAAAGCGCAACCAGGCATCATAAAGTGGCCTTGAAAGATCAGAGAAATTTGTGACATGGATAATTTTGTACATTCGTATATGCAGAATCGCCGTGTGATTCGATAGCGCCATAAAGGAACAAAATCCGTCCACTATAACATGTTATGAGGTATAAGAATAGTGAAAGGGACACCCTGTATTTCTGGGAAGGCACATTTTTCAGAGATGGTGTGCTTACAAAACGAATAGAGAGAGAAAATGCTCATGCACTCCGTTGTATTCTATACGTGTAACACTTCCCAAACCAGCAGCCACGTGTGACTGTTTCACGATCGGCCACATCCGAAATCAGTCTCGTGTTGGCGTAGTGTTACTATACCAAAACGATGCTAATTAAAGATACCACACATTCAAGTATTAACATTATTTGATGCCACGACAATAGTGATAACATTACACGAGAAAAAACTAATTATGCACTGCATTATATAAAAGTTACATAAAAAATAGGGGATACGATATATACCAGCATGGAATAATAACAGTTGAGTACACCAACTTAGAGAAAAAAGCGAAAATATGCAAAAACGTTGTTGCGACACAATAATGGTTACACATAGAACCAAAAATAAACCAACACAATATGAGTGAAAGTAATAGCAACCGACGGCACGAAATTACTGCAAAATAATGACCAGAAAAAAGCGCAATTGTGCACGCCACGCTTGGAAAAGAGAAGACGTGTGTTCAACCGGATCGTGTTGTTTCAAACTGATCGTCTTCTTGTTGTTTGGTGATTCCAGCGATGATTTGTTCGATACCAAGTCTACCATGCTGAGCAATAGCCGCATCGTACAACTGCTGGCTGGTGACATCTGAATAAAATTTGCAGTGAATCATCAATACATAATATACGTACAACATCAGTACATACATAAATAAACACTTTACATTAAGAAATAAGTTGTGAACCGGACAACAATAAACTTATTCTTGAGTTGAAAAAACCAACTTTTGGGAAAAGTGCCTCCAAAACCGAGCTTTTCGCTCATCTTCCAATCACACCATGGTTGGCTACCCCCCGCATCCACATTTTTTTCGAAATCCAGCAGCCGACTGTGCAACTGACGCAACTTTAAAGAGGTGACGGGCGGATGATAATGTTCCACATGTTTTGCCAACGAGCGGGTCCCAGCAAAATAGACCCCGCACTCCTGCAAATAACCAACGTTCACTGATTGATAAGGAAAGAGAACTCAAAGATTGCCGGCAGGGGCAAGGATTGGGGCTAAGTAAAGAATAGTAACACTTACAGAACATATGCGGTCCATGTCAAATTGTTCACCCTCCCCGGCTATGAGCGCATGGACGGCCTTTGCAGATTTGCAATTGAAGTGCTTCTTATTCACGTACAAACCGTAGTGGTACTTCTTGAGGCACCGAACGGTATCATCGGGGTGGACATACCCCTGCAAATAACTGCAAAATAGGTACTGACCCATAAGTCGGTGAAAAATAACACAAAACATGTGGGGACTTACGTGACAAAATATCAATGGACCATCCGGTCCCTTCAACGGTTTTCCCATCGCAGCGTATTCCTTCTCCAAGTCTTCGTGATAAAAAACCAAACCCTGCCGTTTCAACGATTCCAGCTGCTGCATAACATCTTCGCGCATGGACAAAACTGAAGGAGGGAATGCAACAATACTATGCACCGCTTAGGCTGACCTTTCACAAAAATGGAAAACATGCAACCATCATTTAAAGCATTTTTGGCAATAACCACTTCTGTATGAGCAAACGAAAGGCAGTGAGTGCAGTACAACACCGAAAAAATGTTTAAATTACCAACCGTCCTTGTCAACAGACACACCACTGCTGGCAGTTTTGGATCTATGAGCTTGACCAACATGTGGACGTTTTTTCGCAGCAGGGCGAGCGTTGTGGCCAATTCGTTGCGCCGTTGTCGAACTACGCCTGGTACGCTCTAAAACATGGCAGGGAAACGATATTGAATCCAACAGCACATCAAAGCAGACATGTATCCCAGGATTATGTTTGAAAGGGGGCGCGACATCTTCAAAGTCAAACTTCGAAGATTTCATTCGAAATTTACTTCCGAATGTCGATTGCAAGGAACAAAGTTCAATCTGCTGCAGTCGCTCGGCTCCCTGTAAATCAGGCATCGAGTTCAAAAAATGAAGCAAGAAAATGTTTCAAAGACCCGCCCAGCGGCACCATAGTCGGCCAAGCTAATGGTTCTAAAGAGGTACAATTTTATAACACAGGGAATTTTCGTTTGGGCCGCACTGTGAGATAGACATGAAACACTGATTTCGACCAGCGTAAAAGTTCTTCCCCTACGTCTGGTGAACATCTTTCACGCTGGTCGAAATTAATGGTTTAAGTCTAACTCACAGTGTGGCCCAAACAGAAATTTCCAGTGTTATAAAATTGTACCTGTTTAGAACCATGTGCTTCGCCGTAAACGTTTTCTTGTTTCATTTTTTTGAGCTCGATGCCTGTTTTTCTGGGAGCCGAGGGACTGCAGCAAATTGAACTTTGTTCCTTGCAGTCGACCAGTGGTGTCGTTGGGAAATCAAAAAGTCAGGATACCGGATACCCAAAATCCAAAATTTTCGGATACCGGATACCCAAAATGAAAAATCGCTGATACCAGGGGGGTTGCTCCCTAAAATGAAAAATCTCGGATACCCAGGGGGGTTGTTTAAAAAGGTCAATTTTTTAAGAGGAAAATTGAGCAAAATCGGTGTTGAAAGCGCAAAAAATGGTCATTTTGGGGGTTATGCTTGCGCTAGCAAGCGATTTTGAGCATTTTGGAGGTAAAAATGGGCGATTTTTACGGTTTTCGGAAAATTTTTAGGGTAGGATACCCTTGGACAAAAAGTCAGGATACCGGATACCCCTGGGTGAAAAAATCAGGATACCGGATACCGGATACTAGGGGGGGTTACCCCCTTCCCCCCAACGACATCACTGCAGTCGACATTCGAAGGTGAATTTCTGAATGAAATCTTCGAAGTTCGACTTCATTGTCTTTTCAAAACGTGTGACTTCAGATGTCTTCTTGTCATTTCTGCAGTAATATTGGTGCGTGTCACTCCATAAATGTATAATGTCGCGCCCCCCTTTAATAAAGCTTTGGCACCTAGTTTATAAAAAAATTACCAGTTCAAGTTTCTGTAAAACGGTATCAATATCAATGGTGGCAGGCGTATAGAGAGAAAACGGCACACACAACCAACCGTTTCTTTCGGTGTCCGACACAACATCATCTGCAGCACCACTTGGCGAAGACCATCCGAGATGTTCATGCCGAGCCTTCGCACGGGTCTTGCGACTCGATGCACGATCACATTGTCGAGCGGCGCACTTCCGGCCTCGTTGTTTCGCAGAGACAGCCGCTAAAACAGAGAGCGAAGGTGCTGCTGCAAGCGGTTTGTTTCCAAATAAAAGCACACATCAGCTAAGGCTAAGGCTTGGGCACTAGTTTAATTTGATTACAAATGAATGACAATTGGTAGGTTTTTGTAAGCCGATTTTAATATAAATGATCGCAGGTTCACAAGCAAAACGGAACGCGCACCGTTTTCTTCCGTCAGCGACATAACATCATCTTCGGCACTGCTCGGCGAAGAGAATACGAGATGTTCATTGGGCTTCGAACGGATCTTGTGAGCACCTTGCACACTGGTAGCAACACCATTTCGGGCACGTTGTTTCAAAGTGGCAGCCACTAAAACAGAGAGCCTAAGTGTTGATACATGCTGTTTCCGAAAAAGAACACAAAAGGGCTTAGCACAAAGGTCATACAAAAAGCGCGCAATTTCTACGTTTTGTAACGCGGCTACACTGTGAGATAAACATGAAACACTGATTTCGACCAGCGTAAAAGTTCTTCCCCACCTCTAGCGAACTCGAACGCTGGTCGAAAGTAGTGGTTCAAGTCTGGTATTGGTCGCACAATGACTTTATAAGAATTGGTCAAATTTTTTTCCTGAATCGCAAAGCAGGCTAGTGACGGGGCAATGACGTTGCGTTGCGCGATCACACACAAAACACGTAGTAAAGAGAATGTTTCAGACCTGCGGCAACGTGGTTGATCTGCCAGATTATTTTCAGCTGAAAATGTTTTGTGAGAATCACAAATAGCACAGTAGTTAAGAGTGACTGAACGTGAAAATCAGGATTGATTTTGATGAATTCTTATATGGTCATTGTGCGACCAATACCGTGCAAATGTGAACTACGTGCGAAGGAACATTAAAAGAAAACTGATTGTGTTTTTTCATGTATCCGCATGCATCCTGTCCATCCACACACGAAACCCCACAGCCCTACAGCTGTGACAGAGGCTCGGGCGCAGCGTGCACGTGTTTTACACACCCTGTGCTGTTTCGTCAGAGTTCAGAAATTGTTGAACCCACATGTACCGACAGGTGGTCACACTTTTTTGTTCGCGCCCGTGCGCCCGTAATGCGCCTCGGCTCCCGTGGCAGCTTATGGCCACACAGACATAACTCGTTTGGAACCATAACGCAACGTTTGTGCTCGACGAAAAAATAAAAAATCAAAAAAAGAACGCAAGAAATACATCTCTGTCCCCAAAACTTTTTTAATTGACAAAAAATGAAAAATTTAATGGATTTTTTAACCACTTCGTACACCAA
>JASAMV010003958.1:0-53503 GCA_030248065.1 Rhynchonema sp. JSB1_4
GTGTAATACATTGTGCGCTTTATGAATCAGGCAACTACGTAGCGTGCACTAATGCATTGTTGTGTGTGTCTGAGCGTCCATTATGGCTATTTTTGAGCTGAAAAACATTTAACCAATTGGAATTAATATATGTTTGACGTAACAACGATTAAACACACATATCACCGCTGATTTTGGCTTTAGAACCATACTTTCTGTACAAAAAGTCATGGTCTGGAACCGTTCATACTAAAAGTTACGAACTCGGCGATAGCACCACCGTGTTTCTCGAGTGCGAAAACCACATAAACAACTTTAATAGTTCTGGTAACCCAACTTTTCGGCGAAATTCACTCCGGGAAGCACACTTTACATACAAAAAGTCGTGGTCATGGTCTGGAACCGGTCTCAGTCGTGGAGTTACGAAGTCGGCGATAGCACCATCGTGTTTCTCGTGTGCGAAAACCCTATATGCGATATTAACATTTCTGGTGTTCAGTAACGTCTGGGCCCTGATTAAAAACCCCCCCCCCGCCCCCCCCCCCCCCCCCCCCCCACCCCTAGTTTTTTGTGGAAAAAAAAAAGGAGGGAAAGTTTTTACAAACATTTCAACTGTATCTTGCCCGCGATCGCGCGGGGGGGCGGGGAGGGGGGGGAGAGTATGTGGGGCGGAAGGAGCACACCGCGCAGGACATGTGGGGGGGTAGGCGGGTCTCGACAAGAGTGGTGCGAAAGCGGAGAGTTTTTAACTTTCTACACTCGCAGGAAACAACCAAACGTCCGTCAGCCGCCCTACCTACCACCGGATATTCATTAACTAAACCAGAACATCCTCCACTTTTGAATAAAATCAATCCAGTGTTTATAAGTGACTGAAGGGAACGAAACCACAAAAATATACCATACACTTTTGAAAAACGAGATAAGAAGTTATTAGATAATAAATAAAAGTAAAAGGAACGTGTAACAATTATCACACGAAAAAAGCAAACACTCGAAATGAAATACAGTATAGTGTGTGTAGATATACATAGTTGAATCAACAATATTTAATCAAAACACATGCAGGCTAACATTTGACCATCAGATCTCAAAGAAAAAATTGCGCGTCACCATCAAAACAGCAAGGAGCGTGTTGACCTACAGCAGAAAAACTTGAGGAACGCTGACCAGGGATATTGATTAGCTAGAGACCGTGAATCCGACTAAGCGCCCGTTTAGAAGTTTTCCAGTAGGAATAGACAGTCACAGTCGGAGCTGCCTAAGGGTGAATTTATCTGGTTTCAAATTTGTACCTAAGGGGGGCTTAATCGGAATTACCCGAAAAAGTCAAAAAATCGCCTCTTCCAACGATATCGAACCGGGGTTTCGGCTCGGCCCAGTTACACAGGTGTGCAATGAGCAAAATGTCTGCACCTGCTCTACCTGATCAGTTACTGTACAGCATATATAAATAGAACATGGACCAAAGTTTGATACCGCCGATTGGGTGTCCGTAAAGAACAGTTAATTGGGTCGTAATTGAATGTTCCACCATTGTATTGAGATATTGCCAGAGATATATTGGGAGGGGTAATGCAATGCGTTATAGCAAGTTGTATAAATACACGCAAACAATGCAGAAGTTGACCAACGCATTCGGGAGATAAGATGAACTAAGTGATGGACATTGCTTTCTGTTCTAAAAAAATATCGAATAAATGGATAAAAAAACTGGCATGCATGGCATCTATGAATACTAGTTCGTACATTATACTCTCGGGATACTGAAAATCGCCCATAGTGATAAATTTGTAATCAGATTTGAAACGGTGCGTCGGTGTGCCGTACAAAAGCGTTTAGCGTGGACTAGTTAATTTTAACCTAATAGGCGATACTAGCCGAGTCGGATTAACACAGAGTTGATCGAGATAGAACACATGACACAGTTCGGTGTCATTCAGCGAAGGGTAAGAGAATCGAATTGAGACAACATACATCATTGCGAAGATCAAAAATAAAACAACACCGTGTGCGTCGCATCAACGTAGGACTGAAAATAAAGGAATGAAGGAATACAGTGCCAGCTGCAACTCTGGGTGAATTCTGCCTTTACGCGTGCAGCACGCGTGCGCACGCATGCACGCCTGTGACGCCTGCACACACAAAGGTATAGGAGGCCGAATGCACCACATGCACCGCGTGCACAGTGCTGAAGCGGTCAACGACGTGCACGCGGTGGACGCGTACGCACGCGTGCGTATGCGTGCACTGCGCGTGCACCGCTGGGTGGTTATACATTGTGCCCGCAGGCGTCAAAGGCGTGCATGCGTACGCACAGAATTCACCCAAAGTTGCAGCTGGTACGTGAAACATGAACACTGACGGTCAATCCAAATTGCGCAATTGCGTAGTCGCGATCGCGAGATAGTGAAGTGACCGTAAGAATGTTTTTAGGATCACAGAGCAACGTTGTAATTCACAAGACTATATGTATGAAGATAATAGAACGTGTGGTACTACGCACAACTGTGACTGACGGACACATCGTACAAGCCTGTGAAACATCATCCGATAATTGCATCTGTGTGTGTGTGTGAGAGAGAACGAGTGGCAATACAACGTATAGATACACGCTTGTCCGTAAGCGACAACGCTTCAAGTAGAATTTTGCCATAGAGCGTGTGTGAGAGTTACAAACATTCGTAAATGAACAAAAATATATTCTCTAGCTGCGTGTACTAATTGTCAATTGCCAGTCATCTAGCCTTGCACAGGCATCATCGGATCGGTAGGTTGCGGCATGTACGCGGCTTGATTCGGATCGACGTACGCCTGGCTCTGATCATAGACCGGTTGTTGTTGTTGTTGTTGTGGGGGCACGGACATATTGCCCTGCATTGGCTGCTGCTGTTGCTGGTCGCCACCGGCGTACTCCTGTGGCGGTGGCATCGGCTGCGTCGTCTGAGGTGCAGCGGCGGCAATCGCAATCGCGCTGCAAATAGAGAGATAGAGACAATGTGCTAATAGTTGTAGAATACAATAGATCGCATCGCATAGTGACAGAGTGCGCACACGGATATTGAACTGTTTTGTACTGATTTGAAAGGAACCAAGCGACAACGTGTACTGACTGAACATACAGACATCATCGGCAAGCATACTGGTACAGGGCATGCTTTTTCGTTGAGCGAGACTTTTCGTTTTCCACCAGAGTGTGACTATGGTTTAATGGTTATGTATAATTACTGTAGTTTTGCAAAATGTATAAGCACCGAACTTGTCGATAGTTGCTAATCTTAAATGTCTTAACACAACTAAAATCATGAACGGATGATAATAAACTCGACGAAATTAGGCACAGACAGATACATGAGGGCCAAAATCTGGCTTCAAAACCTGTGAACTATACAATGAACGATGTACCATGTGACGATACGAAACCGCTAAATAAAAAAAACCGGCGAAAAAACGCTGAAACTTGGCGACCGCACCAACTAACAACAATATCGACAGCAGCGCCAAAAATAATGAGCACAAGACCAAGCACAAGAAGCAACGGGTTCAAATTACTTTTCTTCGTCGCCTTTCGCCAGCGTGTGCCATTGCGCGATTGGTCGACGGGGAGATGCCAGCATGTCCATCCAATGTCTCAGTTCGGCCCCTGAAAATGTTGATGAATTCAAAAAAAACAAATGTCAAAACATTGAAGAAATCTGAAAAGACGCACAAACCTGTGGCTCCACAGCCAACAACAACTTGACCGACCGTATCATTGCTACCGACTTTGTCGTAATCCATCACCGAGATTATTAACGAGACTTTCTGCAACCATTGACAATCTCAAGTTTATTGTGTCATACCATCAGGAAGGCAGCGTGATGTATCCGTATGTACATACCATAACACACACATAGAAACAAACCGTAAAAAGTGTGAAACAGCAGCTGACCTGAATCTGTTCAAAGGGTACTTCAAACGAGAACGACTCATTGTAGTACGGATTTAGCGTGCACTTCTTTATACTGGTCTTTTTCTTCTTTAACCGTTTGCCGCCTTGCATTAGGCTGATTTTAACGTAAGGGTCTGAAACGCACAAACATTGATGCAGGTATCAAAACACAAGTTGACATTTTTAAGGCAAACCTACATTACCTGACAGCCCTCCGATATCCATTGGCCGCAAATTCTTGGCTTCTAGGATCACCACAGTCAATTTGCCAGCTGTGGGAACGTAGCGTAGCGAGAAGCACATATCGCCGAATTTATTTTCCTGAACGAAAGTTGCTTTGCAATAAAAACGCTGGCAAGTTTGAGAATCACACCATAGTCCAGTTAAGTGGGAAATGAATTTTCCGACGCATATTTTACAAGCAAACAAGCATATTTTTACATTGAACCACACCAACCATTTCCTTATCATCAGGCGGCGGCTGAATGTCGCGCATTTCGTCAAGTGCCGTGCCGAAATCCACCGAATTCAGCGGGATGAGCACTTGGCCTACTTGATCGTGTTTTGAGAATCGATCGAAATCGTACAAAGCCAAAACAAGCGTTTTGCTGGGAATTTCATTGAATGGAACCTGAAAAAATTGTTGATTCTGATGACCGGCTTTTGTGTGTCAGAGTTTCTTCAAAAAACAGTTGGCCAAAGCTGTCTCAGTCATTAGCTGGGTTAGCGCCGCATTCATTTTTTCAGTCTGGAAGGTGCTTTTTACCCACCTTGAAAATGAAGGTTTCATCGAACACCGGGTTTGTGGTCTTTCTGTGCACTTTTGTTTCGAATTTCTTCTTTTTCTCCGGATGCAGGAACACTTTGACGTATGGATCGGCCTGCCCGCTCATATCCAGTCCAGGCAACTCCAGCGCTTCCACAACAGTTACGTTTAGCTGAAACGTTCTTTGAGCATATCGGGAGGTCCCAAACTGATAAAAAACGGCCAATGACGTACCGAGTTTGTTTGGAAGTCGTAGTCGAGCTTGAAGTGCATTTTCCCGAGATACTTCGGCTGAAAAAATATGTATAAAGAAAATGTTGCTGATTGCCGCCTGGTTTTCAACCGGCATTTACCTCGGCTGTCAGTCCGGCTTGAGCCATTTCATTTTGTTCCATGCCCTCGTCCAGGCGTTCCAGGTCTGGTTGAAGCTGAAGTAATAGATATGTATACAATTTGGAAAAAATATATCCCTAGGCTGCAGAAAGTCGAGAATGCGTGTGAACATTGGAACGAACGCCGCCTGAACTCACCCCATCAGCGCCGAATCCACTCACGCCGACTTTTGTGCCACCCGATAGCAGGTCGGCGCCGAAGCCCTTGAACCCGCCGGCGTCGCCGCCCGTTTTCGTTCGCAGCCGTCGTTTGGCGAATAGTTTGCGAACCAACAGATAGACGCCGGCCAACACACCGATGAGCACGATTAGGAAGATGATGTAGGCCGACCAGTCAGGCACTGCAATAATGCAACGGCCAATCCAGGTAATGTACAGTAGTTGGTGTTGTGTTGTCCATCTATGTACATATCGAGAACGAAAGCCTTTGCATGCAATTATCGGCACCGCGGTTGACATGGTATTTACAAATACAACTCTATAGAATTTTTTGGCAAAGAGTGACAGTCTATAGAAGCATGGTACGTAATATTATAATTTTTGTAGACCGAAATGTCGATGCACTGCCAGTCAATGCCGAGGAATAGTTTTCGTCACCGGCAATGACAGACAAAGATTGATTTGCATGGTGGTTACATAATGTACCTGATATACATGTATGTTGGTCGCACAATGGCTTTATAAGAATCCATCCAAGATTTTTCCTGAATGGCAAAGCACGTCTCGATGCAGATCACAAGCGCCCTATTTATTTTTTCCAAAACATTTTTGCAGGTATCGCACTCACTGTGTTCAAGCAACTCAACCGTGATATCAGAAGAAATGTTTTGGAAAACATATAAATAGGGCGCTTGTGATCTGCATCCAGACGTGCTTTGCCATTCAGGAAAAATCTTGGATGGATTCTTATAAAGTCATGGTGCGACCAATACCTCTACTTCTCTTGCAAGCAGATTTTAGCAAATTTTGAAAGAAAAAATTTCCAGACAGTGGCATAAAGCGGAGGAAACGAACTATTCAGATCTTCGGTGAGCACTTTGGCCTGATCTTCGAGTATTTTCGGCGGCAGCTTGACCGCGTTCGCTATTTTGTCCACGGTCTTGTCCACGAGCGAATCATCCTCCTTTGCCTTGTCTTCAACTGCATCTTCGATAACTCTAGAACATAATGTGGCGTGTACATGTGCCCCTAAATCGCATAGTTGCATTCACTGACGGAAATGTGATCTGAATAGGCCAAGTTTTGCATCGAAACGAGAAAGTCAGATAAACGCACAGTCCAACAATCTAGACAAGTTTCAAGACTTCAAACTTTATGGACCTGCTGTTGCAGCAATGCCAACCAGAATACGACATTCGGCAATAGGTCGTTACTGTTAATGACTATTGCACGTTTGATAGCACTGACAGATGTAGCCTTGAAGTATAGCTATCGAACGATATATGACATGTCCACATTATGTCTTACTATGGACAAGAAGCGGTCAAAATTCCGAAATCGCAGACGGTGAGGTGACGGTATATTCCAGGACCGTCAAAAAAGCACTTTTTTAACATGTGCTCTCAAGCGTTAGAATTTTTTGGGGCTTGTCATACATCGTTCGAAAGCTACCCCAGAGATACATTGTTTGGCGCAATCAAGTGTGCAATAGTCATTAACAGCAACGACTTATAGCCGAATATCGTATTCAGGCTGGGCGATGGCTGTCCCGAGAGATTTGTAGACCTTGTGGTCTTCGGACCTTGATAGGTTATTAAACCAGACGTTTCTCTCGATTTTTTGTTACGAATGCGATACAATCTGTGGCCTTTATGTGTCACAATTCTGGCGATGAATGTAACCATATAGCTTAATGGCAAGTTAATGGACTTTTTAGGCCTGTCACGGAGCTAGCCATGAGTTTCAAAATATAAAAACCATATTTTCTAGTACTTTCCATCGCATATTCATTTCTGCAACGCAAAGTGCAGCTTTAAAATAAGTAAATCAAAGTCCCTCTACCAAGAGATAGTAGTCTCCAAGGAGCTTAAAATTTGTGCGTGACATAGGCTGTCAGAAAGACTTAAAACGGTATTATAACAATATGCCCTGCCACCCTTCCTACGGTTATGTCCCGAGCCCTTTAATAGCAGTGGAGAAGCGGGATTGTTGTTTGAATTTCCGAAGAGCAACAAAGATCAACGCACACGCTACCACACCAATTTCTGTTCTTGCACCTGCTGTTTAAACTGAAAAGGTTTACAGTACCTTATGTGCAAAAACGATAGCCGAAAATGTGTAAGTACCACAGGTTAGGAAGATTTTAGTGTTTGGAATTATCGTTCCGTTAATTCAGTTCTATCCCATTGGTGTAGTCCGGACTGCACATGAAATCCAAAAACAGAGGGCTCTGTCCCTGAAAGTTTTCAAAGACAAGCACATGGGCTTGATTACCTACCTAGAGGACGCCTTTTACTCATCAGAAAACGATCGTAAATACTCCTCCGTGCTTACGTATTTTCTGGAATATGACTTTCAAACGAATGTTCTTGGTGGTGAACCGTGAAGTTTAAACCCGCTGACAGCACTGTGTACAATCACAGTCCCATCCCAACGGCGACTTAATTTTTGAACATATGAATATCATGGCGCCTGACACACGCCAACCACATATTTAAGGAAACTAACGAGAACCTTCAAGATCAAATAAATGTCAGTTTAGCCACTTTAAGCGACCACCAACGCGCATGGCTGTGAGACAAACATGAAAGTTTGCGGTCGTGATAGCGCAACGCTTCACGGGCTGGGCTATGTGTACATATTGACTGGCGAGAGAAAGAGGAGTACTTCATAAAGGTGTAGTTGCCTGGACGACCGCATGAAGATTATGGACGGTCGTTGTCTGTCACGCTCATGCATGGAACACAGGGCAGCAAGGTTTTGATTAAGGGCTATATGTGATCCGGCCAACGGTTTTTAGATGTTTAATCCCAAACCACAGCGGAAGCAAAAATATTTTCAACATGACGAGATGCTTGAACTTTAGCCACTTCGTCAAGGTACAGCGGCGGTGGTTCTCTTTCAGCACATCGGAGGTATTGTGTGGCAAACAAGCTAAATTACGTACATACACACACATGGTAATCTTCTGGTTATGCCAATGGATCTCTATGCATGTGGGTTTGAATTGTAACTAATGTTGGGAGGTAGGTATCTCCTATCTATGTACTGTACATTCATTTGGACTCTCTTTCGCTGGTTTCCAAGAAGTGCATCCGTAATTAAGACTGGACTCCATAAGTTGGTGGCTGGTGCAGAGCTCATGAATGTGTGTGTTCAGATTTGTTGTGTCCGTGAAAGTCAGTTTCATCGACTATGCACTACTTAGCGTGAGCCGCTCATGCACTGAGCACTGACGCACGTAATATATGTATGTGCAGTACTGACTGGCGAAGCACAAGATGTGCGTGTCTCTGGCTTGAGATTTTTTCTATTTATCGTTAGTTTGCAGTGACAGTATAACTCCAAGCATTCCTCAACCCACGTGCCTGAATGAGTATGAGCGACTTCAGTAAGTCTCTTTCGCAGCAGCTTTGCAAACAAGCGGGACACGGTTGTTCGAGAGGATGAAATTAAAATTCCGGAATGGCGGTAACGACCGATTTCACGACCAGTGTGCACCGAACTCACTTTGTGGTGTCCTTGGTTGCCATATTTCAACGATGTTGCTGGGGACCGAGCAGGGTACGATTGAATGTGTTCTCGGGTGTCACATTTGATCGGTTATTCGAAATGATGATAAGTAGACAGTTACAGAAATCTGTGCCTTCGTGGCTTCAAGTCATGATTTCTGGAAATTGCCACGGCAGTCGATATTGCGCTGTGTTCCTGGTCTGATCTGAAAAATCACCTTGCCCATACTTTCCCGTTGAGAAACGGGTGACCATCAAAACTGTGCGATAAACAAACAACAAACAGAGTCAGATATGGGTTTGCCAGCCAAAAAAAGTGGCACACTCACTGGAGTGACTGCACTTGCAACTGCGGTTTCGGGTAGAAAGTGGGTGCGCGCTGTTTTCGCTTGCACGCGCAGCTTATACTTGTGCTTGCGCTGAATGAAACGCGCCGTGAATGCGCTTAGGCCTCAGTCATTTATTCTGCAGTGTGTGGTGCGCTCGCGCGCGGGCGGCCGAAGTGCGTTTTAGGAGCGATTCTGGTGCTGCTTGCTAGTTTGGGGGCCATAGTAGCGTACGTACATGTGCGCGCAGAGTTGAGTATATAGACATACATCTTCATGCACGCCGCTTGCAGCTGGTCGGCTCGGTCCCACCATTGCTGAAAAACATGTCGTGTACACATGAGTACAGTACTGTATAGTTCGGGGCCAACTCACTCCACATACACACACACACACACACACACATACGCAGGTATATGTCTGGTTGGCTTTTGCGCTCCGCTCGTTTTTACGTGAGGGCGTATACATGTACATACACGGCTGGTGCAGCAGTCCATGTATATTGATTCGGCGCATGGTCGACTAGTCCCAATATTTGTGCATGTTGCGGGGGGACCGTCGACTAGCAGATCGACCGGCCAACTTTCCATCTTCTGCTTATATGTGCTCGTGTGGGCACATGCCTTCACACACACACAAGTGAATGGCTTATATGACGCGATGGTGTGCGTGTGTGTTGTGAGCCTGAATCAATTTCAGCACATACTGCACGCACATTACTGCATCTGTTCACAAACAGCTGCAGCTGGACTCCTCTTTTCGACACGACACGTGAGGCAGCCTATTCGAATGTTGTAATGCCATCATGACATGACGTTTTTGATGGCCAGTGCTAATCAATCGTCATACGGATTACTGAATGTGTCAATAACTCAAAGCGGGGTCCACAAATGGCAATATGAGTGTGGAGCGCCCAGCCATTCAAGCGTATTGCGCGACTGAATGACTAGTGTATGGCCCACCGGCGCACATGCGACACAAGTAACTACATACGTGTCTAACGTGTGTCCATAGATGACGCTGTGGCCGCAGCTGCATGCGCTCGTGTCCGAAAACTGTCGAAAGAGGGACCATGGTAGGGCCTGATGATTCGTCGGGGTTCAGAGACGACGTTTAGCACGCGCGTGTATGCATGTGTGCACTGGGTACTTTGCCGAACTACTAGCTGCTGCTGCTGTACATACAAGCAGCCATCTTTGTACACCATTTCAGGTGTACCAATAAGATCCAAAGAGTTCTATGTGCGCCATGAGTGACTGAGAGACAGAAAGACAGAGCCATGTTTCTTTGAAAAAAGAGCGTGCTGCGCGCGCCCCCGAACGTGTATTCAGTAGGTGCAGTACATGTGCTCTGTGACCCGACAGAGTAAGCCACCAAAGAATGAAAAAAACGGGCGACTCTCTTTCGCTCTGTGTGCCTGCCAGGCAGCTGGTTGAATCGACTGAAACAGCGAGAGAGCACGACGTTTAAACCAACCGCTCCATGTAGATACCAGTTTCACCAGCGACGTCATACGGTGACGACCCGGCCCTGCTTTGCTGCAAGCTTACTTGGTGTGCAATTTCGGCGGTTTCCTGCTTCTGTATGTGCGCGCATGGACATTTTCGGGCCTCATGTGGGAGACCATGTGGCTCCGTCGTTTTTTGACGCCCGCAAGCGTTTGCGAGTGCTCGCGCGCGCAATACATACATGTACCTATGTAAATGTATGTAGCTGTTGTCGGGACTTTAGAGACGCAGATTCACTGTAGTCAGCGGGAACACAGGATCTACTGGATCTATGTATGGGTGCGGCATGAATGATTCCGGTGAATGGAGCGTGGCGTGGATTATGTTTGCGCGTAGACAAACTTCGGCAGTGTTTTCATTATATGATAATTGACTGTCTAGCGCGCAGGTGTGGGCACGTATCAGGTATAGGCAATCCATCGGCTCATGGCACTTCGCATGCAGCAGCACACGCCATTTTCTAACAAAATGTACACTTTGAGCGAGTGTCATACTTTGATGGCCGCTTTATAATTTACTCGGTTTTCATTAGCTGCTTGACACAACACTTTCTGCACTGTTGCAAAATTTGGGGATGTTTCAACGGATAACTGCAGAGAATAGATGCATTCATTGACGGCAGTAACGCAGCATGCAGCCTGTGTGTGTTGAGTGCCATGAGCTGGCGGATTGCCTATACCTGTACATGCAACTACCAGCTGCAATTCTCGGCGGTGCTGAGCCCGCGCCAAACCTGCACACACCTCTGGACACATGCAGGATCCGTTGGTTTTTTCAACTGTTCAGGCTGAGCCTGAAACCGAGCCTGTGCAGGCGCAGCGTCGCCCAGAATTGCAGCTGGTACTGCAGGTGCACACAGTAAATAATGGGACTGGCAGCCAATAATTAAGACACCAACAAATCGTGGCGCCCAGTGATCGATGGTATCACCATTATGCAATGGGAGCTGATGCTGATACTAAAATGCGGACACAGGACAGTGCTTTGACACCGTGTTGTACCGAATCGCTATACCAACGCAAGATCATCCGAGTATGTGTATGGCTCATAGTATCACAGGGCAATGTTCCCGAATCGGACAATTCTCACGAATCATGCGTAATATAGGCCTTGTGTTGGGCTGTGTCTGTCATATTTCCAATCAGAACACTTTGGAAGATGTACACAGGGTTGAAAAAAAAATTTTTTTTATTAACGAGCTTTTTTTTAAAAAAAAATTTTTTTTTGATTTTTTTTTGACTAAAATTTTTTTTATTAGAAAAAGTGTTGCAAACGACGTTTCAGGATAAATGAAATCGATGCAACATATTTTTCAAAAATTGAAAAATTTTCGCCTGAGACCCAACTTGTGTGGTGACACCCGGTAGCATTGTGCAGATTCTATGGAATCCTACCAGTCTGAGATTGATGTTCACTAACGATGTACTCTAATGTATGGTAGCATGCCGTACAACGTATTTTAATGCATCTAATGATCGACTTTGCGCGCCCGGTTTTGCACCAGACCTATGTATATATATGTGTAGTAGCATGCAGTGGTACATTATCGGTGCCACATCACTATAAAAGACCATCCCCGCGCATCCCTGTACGGATTTGGGGACAATACAGGGCGCCGCAGGCGCGATTTTGGAAAAATTGTCCCGTCCACAGAAAAAAAGTGCTAATTTTTTGCCTCGAAAAAGGCCATTTTTGGACATTTCAGCCCATTTTGGGCAACTTTTTTTTATTAAAAAAAAGCAAAATCTGAGTTTCAAAAAAAAATTTTTTTTTTAAAAAAAATTTTTTAATTAACCACTTTTTTTGAAACAACCCTGGATGTACATATCTAAGTCGAATGTCGTAATACTAAGGTTATGATCATGATATTCTCTGATAGTGATCAAATCAGTTTTCTGTGAGTAGCATCCAACTGTATGTTCATTCTGTCTTGATTTCGTAATTTGTCGTAAAACCCATTTCTTTTGAACTGAGTACACACACACACACACACACACACACACACACACACACACACACACACACACACACACACACACACACACACACACACACACACACACACACACACACACACACACACACACACACACACACACACACACACACACACACACACACACACACACACACACACACACACACACACACACACACACACACACACACACACACACACACACACACACACACACACACACACACACACACACACACACACACACACACACACACACACACACACACACACACACACACACACACACACACACACACACACACACACACACACACACACACACACACACACACACACACACACACACAAATGTAATTGCAATAACGTGCTGGCCAGACGCGAAAGAAAATGCCCGAATATAAACATGACTGTGCTGGGAACCACGCCAAAATACCACAGGACCATCAACCCAATCAATACCGTAAGCCAGACCCGACCAGCGGCCGAGTTCTCAAGAGCGTAAACGGACACTGATGCAAGCATGGTTGCGGATGCCCAAAAAATAACACGTTTTGGGCCGCACAAGAAAGAGTGTCATGTATGGCGACCAGACACAACGCACCTTCTGGGACAGACTCGCGCATTTGAGCGGAAAGGCCCAATATCCGCCCCCGTCCTGTACTTGGAGTTAGTGAGAGCAGCAGGGTTGGTTGGCACAGGAAAAGAGAAAAACAGGGAAACTGCTTCAGTAACGCAGCTGTTTTTGTGAGTTTCTCGCGTATCTTTACCACAGTCAAACTTTGTTATTGGGCATGTCAACGGGACACGTCCGAAGCTACTACAGTATGTACATTAGGTATACCTACAGTATGCACATATATGCATAAAGTGAATTTATGCTTAACGAACTGGTAGTTAAGCATAATTACCGTGTATTTCGTGCTGCACAATCTGTCATGTGCATAAAATATGGGTATTTTTATGCGCAGAATAGCTTCACTCACTTGCACAAACTGAACACAATTAATTTTCAACATTTTCCAATCTCCAACTTCCCCATTTCCGATCCAATTTGCACATCTTGCACGTATGCTATTTTTGCATGAACGTTACAACATGGTTCAGTCCTCTTGCTGGTACAGTCTACCCCTCTTACCTAGTGGAACCCGCTATTATAGTGGATATTTTTGCAACGCTATATTGGTCCCGGATTTGCCGTTACTGTACCCTCATACATACATACATAGCTCAGGATCATGTCACAATAAAGCGGCTACTCGTTGTACTAACCGAGTCAAACATGAACCCAGTGCGGTTAATAAAAAAATTTTATTCGAGCCCCATTTTTAAAAAATTTAAATTAAAAAATTAAATTTTTTTTATTCCAGCCAAAATCTGCCCAAAGCGATAAAAAATGAGCGCTCGAGTACAAAATAGGGGTATTTTTGTTACATGATGTGTTCTAAGTGCATATAAAGCACGGGGGATACGAAAACAATGCTATCCAATGGTCGATAAGTACCAACCGTAGTCAGGTACACACCCGTACCCTTCCCCAGGTGGTGCGGGTGTGATGGTATGGCTTTCTGATATTCGGGATGTGAATTTTGGGGGAAATTATTGCGCCGAGGTACACGACCAATGCAAATGAGCTGCACAAAGTGTGAAATTAGAGTGAATATTACATCGAATCACTTCTTTCGGGTCTGGGGCGTGGATTAAATGCCCACCCAGTCACATGTACGTGTGTAGTCGTATGAGAGGCCCTGTGAGTGTGTGCACTATGTCTAGATGCCACAAAACAACGATTATGGCACCCAATATACCCATGGTAGGGTCAGGTCATGTAAACAGTAGCAACTTTTATGCAAAAAATAGCACTTTCAGAGCAAAAAATAGAAATTTTCAAACTTTGAAACAATTAAAAAAATTTTTTTCAACTTTTGGAACGAATTTTAAAAATTTTTTTAACAACCACTGCATGAACATACAAATACATATATACTGTAACGTCTTCTGCTCATTAAAAATACCCGCACTGATCGTGTGATATTTGTACATACATTACAGCTGTGAAGGCTGAAATGGAACGAACATCCTTTTGTTTCCCTTGCCGATTGGGTACCATCTTTTCTATGCTTACGGTACGTTGTCATTTGCGTGTGTGGCAATGTTTCTGTCAGCATCAGCATACAGGCATGCGGGTGAGTAATGTTGTATCTTGCACACTTCAACCGGAACGTGCGAACGTTGTGAACGCGTCGGAGCACACACTCCAAACGACAACAACGAATGCACCAATCTGTTGCACTCGTGTCTGCACAGGAACTACTGTATTGCCCACCGTTTATGCAATGCTTCTTCTCTCGTGCCACAGCCACACAAATGCTTTTATTCTGCTTTCAGCGCTGCGTGGGCAAAAATACTTCGAAACCTGTGAATCTCAGTTGATGCGACGATTGAGTGCATGCACAACAGAGTACGCCCACGCAGAACCAACAGAACTCTTAGCACATTACGATTTGAGTATCACAAATTTGAGCTATAATCTGCTGGCAACGAAAATCCAGCAAACACCAGACAATAAAAGCAATGATTAACAATCAGTGCACGCTGTCACGCGTGAAGATATAGAAAACATACCAAACGCATCGTATTGTGTACAAAATACATACGTAAAACGAAGTTGTGATCTGGCTAAAATTCTTAAAGCATTTGCAAATATTGTCAGTAACGGGGAATTTTAAAATTCATCGCAGTCTTTGATCACAACACATAGAAATGGCTCGCGTACCCTGATATCGTTTAAATCACGTGTTTGGACTCGAATAATGGTGTCATTGAAAAAACAGCGCCAGACTGTGAAACATCAGCTAGCATTTCGGCCAACAACTGCCGACGTCGGCGTGTCTCAAATAGGGTAGCACCCTGGCCTCTTTCGGGAATCCCGCGGCACTGCCTTTTTCGGTGGCACTAATGTGCTGCCGCACGCGGTCGCACGACACGCGGTTTTCTGTCCGCCACGGCCACCGACGACCCGGCTCACACTCTTCGCCTGCGGGCAGACGCTGAAGGAGCAAAGATACAGTCGACATACTGCCTCTGATTGCAATAATGCGAACTGATAGTAGACCCAAGGCTAAAATTATGTTTCAGCCCCTCCGAGAAAAGTTTCCGATAACACCTCATCGGTCTTTGTCATGGTCTTGCTTGTGTGCTATACACAAATCATCATTTTTGCATCTCAAAAAGTACAGAGAAATGGAACGTTGATCACGATTCTCCTAAATAACACAAGAGTAAACTTCAACCTCAAACGGCGAGTTCCATCCGCCGTCACCGAGTTTGTTCGCTTTCCAACCGTGGAACATAAAGTTCGATGAGCACCATCGATCGCCGGTGATGAACCAGTCTTGTACCCAACCATGCGCTCTTCTGCACAAAAAAAGATACTCCAAATGCGGTGCGAATCGGCGGACAGAGGTTTAATAACCGACATTAGCCCCGATTCTTGGTGTAAAAACGTAATCTACATTTGATTAAAATTGTAAGAACTGTTCGTAGTAGAATTATGCTAAAAACTGCTTTCATTCAAACTGAAAATCCCCGCGTTTGGCTTTCAGCAGTCCCAAAATACCACAACAGCCCGTTCCCGTCCTTCGACGAACCTGTAAATCTTCACCTTGTCCCATTCGTATTTGGCGCCCCTGGCCACTTTACAACAGGTCACGTAGGCCATGTACGAGTTGTACTCGGTGGCGTTACGCCATATTTTGTCGCATATTTGCGCTTCGTGTCGCGCTTCGGGCAGAATCGTTTTGAGCAAATGCAGCTGCAGCACGCCGTTGTCGGCACCCGTGAAGCCGTTGTGCTGCTCGTACTGGTAGTCAGCCCAGTCGAGCAGGAATTTTCTGCAGCACACGGGAAAGATGGAAAGGTTTGTTAGAATTGGCTGATAGTTTTGTCGTCAAATAGTCGTCGAGCACATGAGCCCCAAATGAGCGCGAAAATAATACATGTGCTTGACGACAAAATGTGACGATATGATTTGACGACATTACCATAAGCCTTAGAATTTGGTGCATTCGCACTGAAGTTGACCTGGCTGTGAAAGTAGGTCGAAACGCGAGAACAAAAAAAACATGGCGACCATACATTGGGACCCGCCACCCTCCAATCGACAATGCTTTTCAGCCAACAAACTTTGGTAACATATTATGAAATACAGGCCATTATCGTATTGAAATACACCACACTGAGACTCAAACAAAAAAACATTCACTTCCAACCCCTCTACCGACTTTCCGAACGGCGTGTTTCTGACGATATAATTGCCGCTGGCAATCTCCCAATTGAAGAATCGTTCGTAGAGAATGAGCTCGAATCGCGGGTCGATGTATTCTTCGAGGCATCGATTCGGGTTTACAATGGCCGTGTCCGCGTCCAACACCACCAGCCAGTCGGTGTCTTGTAGATACAGCGCGGCCGCACAATGCTTCAGGAAGAACAACTGAAAAAGAACACGGTGAGTCGTGCCCAACTTTGGAGGGAAGCAAATATATGTAACTTGGACCGTAGAACCGCGTTTTACGATGGAGTTTCAGCGCCATTTCACGCAGTAGTAGCGGAAAGGTATAGTGTTTCCTGTTTTTCTTGGTCCAAGGAAACGGGGGGCCCGTAAACAAACTCAGTGAGGAGGAAAAAAAAACAAGCAGGAAAAAAACAACCCCCCCAAAACACAACCCCAAAAAAATATAACTAAATGTTCGCTTTGTAAGGGGTCAGCGCGACCGTAGAACTGCAACGGCCCGGTTGCGTTGTACAGTGCGTACTTTTACAATGACCATCGGTTGTGAAACAGTTACTAGTCGAAAGTTGGATCGCTGTTCGTACACATTAGTGTGAACCGACACCATTGTTGTTTGAAGCTAAATCGTTTCTGTGCAACGCTCAGAACGACACAAAATGGCTGCATAATCAAACAGCACAAACCAAAATCGAACCGAAGTCCATCCATACCTGATTATGTTGGCAGTACTTCTTGACGCGCGGATCCTTGTTGAGATCGACGAGGAACAGGTCGTAACCAGTCCGGTTCACATAGCAGTACAGCGTTTGTTGCGCGACGTGGTAGTGATTCTTGTAGGATTCCGTCACGTACGCAACCAAAATCGCCACTTTGCCGTACTTTTTCTGCGGCGGACATTGCGCCCCACTGTCGCCACCTTCAGGGTGGTATGATGTTTCATCCGGTTGTGTGCCCGTATCTTGCGAATCAGATTTCCTCGAACTTCGGCCAGTCCGGTCCAGTAAAACAGCTGCCTTGTCTGCTTGCGCGAGTACGTGATCCTCGATCGATATCACGTCTTTGCTGTTGTAGCTTGTTGGTGGATTCACATTCAGCAACGATATCGCGATTAGTGTGCACACGATGACTGCAATAATCGCTGCGTGCGCGCGACGTACGCTGCCCCACGAGATCAGCAAACGCGACATTATGAATAAATAGTTCGGCTTTTTTTGGCCGGAAAATTGAATTCCAATATTCGTTTGTTGGGTTGACAGATGTTGATCGAAATTAGCGAATCAATTATCGGTCATCATGAATGAGTCAGTGTGTCAGCTGCTGTGATCACTATGCATCGTTCGGTGCTGTTCAATCAAGTAACCACAACACATGAATATACTGTACATAGTAGTTGTGTATGGGCATGTAATGTATGGTAGAGATGTCGCGTTATCCTCCAGGTGGCCAGTGAAGCGTCACGAGAATGCTGTTATTTTTTTAGTTCAACTGATGGACCGCAGCCTGACTGAGAGAGCAGTAGTTGTTGACGGTCGAGTCAGACAAGTGGCAAAATCAAATTAACGCGCGCTGCTGCTGCTCCACTGACTGCGAACACACACGAACATGCTTGTACATATGTATGTATACGTAGTTGTGGAGAGAGAGTGAGGGAGCGGCGTTCCGAACCCAGACAGCTGGCTGCTTGATGGCGTTAATTTAGAGTGACACACACACGCGCGCGCGACGCTGAGAGCTTGTATGGGCACAGAACGCGTTAGTTGTTCGTTTCTTCCTGCACCCAGCCTCTTAATCGATTAACGACGATTGCGCTTATTGCGCCGACGTCGACCGACAGCTTTGGCGAGGTTGCTGAAAAGGGAAAGATTTTTTACGAAAAGTGCATGGTTAAACACGCGCATCAGGTTTTAGGCCATTGGTACGTGAACCGAGCATTTACACATTAACGAGTGAACGGTTTTTATCCCGGGACGGGGGCCAAAAGGGGGGTCGTCCCTTTAAACCGGCCCGGGGACAAATTTTTTTTTTTTCACAAAAACCAAAACCAAAAAAAAAAAAAAACACAAAAACACAACACATTGACAAAAAGACACGCATTTCACCATTTTCTGGTTTCAAGCAGTATCTTTTGTCATCAAACAAATCAGCTGCACTGGAAAAGAGCTGTTCAAAAGGCACGCTCGTAGGCGGAGCGCTTAGATATTTGAAAGCTAGACATGCCTGTCGCGAAACTTTGTCTCATTTGTTGCCCACATACAACATTTCTGAAACTGAGTCCCTTTGTTCGATGCAACTTTGTGTAACCGTTCAGTTCTAGCTGGGCTTGTTGATTGGTGGTGCTTGCGGTTTCATCACACTCGGAATCAGCCGTCAAGCACTCTAGGGCGCGGCCATCGCGGCGGGGTCGCGGGTCAGAAAAATGTTGTATAGGTCCAACAATCGCCTCGCGTTTGCATGGCCGCACTTGCGGGACGCTGTTTGCGGGTCACTTGAAACATTATTTAGCCATTACGCACAAAAATGAACCAATCAGCGCTGTGCTACGGCAGTCTGCGACGTTCGTTCGACGCTGATGGGTTAAGTTTTGTCTGTTGCAGCCAAACAAATGTTTCAAGTGACTCGCAAACCGCGACCCGCAAGTGCGGCCATGCAATCGCGGGGCGATTGTTGGACATATACAATATTTTTCTGACCCGCGACCCGCGCCCGCGTTTGCATGGCCGCGCCCTTACAACAGCTTGGCGAATTATGATTGCATAATTTTTTACTTTTTGTTCTCAAAACTTAATCCCGATCCCGGTACTTTTTTGGGCGGGATCGGGATCGGGATTGTCTTTTTCAAAATGACGGGATCGGGATCGGGATCCCGTTCGAACACTGCACATTAACGATTACCGTGGAAAATGTATAGGGTGACCCGACACGTACGGAAATCCTTTTGTCTCGGACGTCGTTACACTTGAGATCGTACGTTTGATACTGCATTCGAAAACGTAGGCGATCCTAGTTTTTGTCACCACGGAGTCCTATCCGAGTTCTGCATAGTTCTAACTTCGTTCTAATCAAGTTCCCGTAGTTGATGACCACAGTTCTCTGTTGGTTCTGAGCTAGTTCACGTAGGTGTAGTTAACGGGAACTCGAATAGAACGCGTTCTCCCTTTGAGCTTTAACTCTGGTCCTTAACTATAGGAACTTTGATAGAACGACGCAGAACTCCAAAGAACCGAGAACTCGATTAGAAAGCTGTTGTGAACACGGAGGTTAGGGTGGTGCGGTATATTCCACGACTTTGTCGTGTTCTAACGCCGGGAATAAAAAAGAAAAACACCCAGATGGGATTTAACGACATGCTTCTGCGGAGCCGCGAGTGCATCATTCTGCAGACAAATTTCGAATTTCCCATACCTAGATGTACATTACCGAGCTTAAAACAAGGAAAATAATACAACTGATGCGTATACCTGATCAAGCGCTGAGAGCCGATCACTTAGCAACGGCCCTGCTTGGTATACCATGCACGCACGCACCAACTTGGGGTT
The DNA here is from genome assembly GCA_030248065.1 of Rhynchonema sp. JSB1_4. Lineage (NCBI taxonomy): Eukaryota > Metazoa > Nematoda > Chromadorea > Monhysterida > Xyalidae > Rhynchonema > Rhynchonema sp. JSB1_4. The sequence goes on from JASAMV010003958.1 coordinate 20,379, forward strand.
TAATAGTGTCCTGAGCACTGGCGGCACTCCAATTTATAAGCCGCCATTGTGTAACAGCAAAGCGCAATTTTATTGAAGTGCACGTTGTATATCAAGTGGGTATATCTGTACCTTGTGGTACATACACTTTGTTAACACGAATATTTTATTAGATTCGTATTACGTCTATATTGTGCACATGTCCATCGTGGTCGAATTAGCTCCTATGGTCATAGCCGCGGCACAAATTTCAGCAGCTTGGGGAATAGCCGATAAGCATTGTCGGTCGTCGTTTGGATGACGTGTTCAATCGGAATGTTCTTAATTTCGGAAATCACACGAGCGCTGATCAGCAGGTTGGCCGGCTCGTTTCGCTCCTGAAATATACGATGAAATTGTTAAGGATTGAAAATTGAACATCATGTTTCAGTTGTTGCTCAAGTAAACAGTTGCAGACTTATTAATTTCAGCATAACTGTTCGTGTTTGCATATTTTAAGCATGATAATGCAAGACTTAAAGGTGCTGGTTAACAACCCTTCGACCGCGCTTGATCTTGGGGGGTAGTATATATAAACAAAGCTTGGACATCGTGTTACTCGACCCTAAGCTGGTGAGCCGATTGGTTGCTTCCTGATGTTTCACGGCCACGTTGAAGTTTGCCCCTCGTGAAAAAAACCGAAAAAAATTGAAACGCTGCTGTGACACGAATAGGCTGTTTCAAAGTTTGACACTAGAGTGAGAGAAACCTCCAACAGTGTGCCGAAAACCGCAATGCACAATAGCTGTTGAAACGTCCGCATTGTTGAATAAAAAAATAAAAGGTTTCAAAAACCTGGCCATTTTTTGTTAGGATTTTCTACTCGTATAATTTTAAGCATCTGTGGTGAATGAAATAAGTTGTCAATTACAAATAAAAATCCTTAATTATCAAGTTTTTTGTTTGTGCTCCCCAGTTTTCAAAACCCTACACAGCTCACACAATGTTTACCACAACATGCGCAAGGCAGCCATTCCACAGCGCACACATACAACAAAGCTTGCCAGCTGAAACATTGCTGTGTTGTCGCTGTGCCGGCTGTGTGTTGTCGTTGTGTGTGCGCTGTGGAATGGCTGCCTTGCGCATGTTGTGGTAAACATTGTGTGAGCTGTGTAGGGTTTTGAAAACTGGGGAGCACAAACAAAAAACTTGATAATTAGAGGATTTTTATTTGTAATTGACAACTTATTTCATTCACCACAGATGCTTAAAATTATACGAGTAGAAAATCCTAACAAAAAATGGCCAGGTTTTTGAAACCTTTTATTTTTTTATTCAACAATGCGGACGTTTCAACAGCTATTGTGCATTGCGGTTTTCGGCACACTGTTGGAGGTTTCTCTCACTCTAGTGTCAAACTTTGAAACAGCCTATTCGTGTCACAGCAGCGTTTCAAATTTTTTCGGTTTTTTTCACGAGGGGCAAACTTCAACGTGGCCGTGAAACATCAGGAAGCAACCAATCGGCTCACCAGATTAGGGTCGAGTAACACGATGTCCAAACTTTGTTTATATATACTACCCCCCAAGATCAAGCGCGGTCGAAGGGTTGTTAACCAGCAGCTTTAACAGAAACTCACTTCGTATGTACACGCAGATAACATTCACAACACCAACACAATGGAACTAAGAATGGAATGAGATTTAACGAAACCGAGACACCATCGAAACGCGTGTAATTTCGATTCTTAAGTCAAAGAAAAAATGAACACCGAGAAATCGGTTCATTATTACATCAATTGCCTACGATCAACACAGATCTCTTTCCGAACCTTTTTGGGCAACGATTCTTTAACGCGAAATGTAATGACTGTTGCAGCGAAGAAAAGATTAAAAACTGTGAACTATATCCCAAAATAGTGAATTATATCCTAAATTGAGCGTCATTAAACCGATCATTGCATCAAAAAATAAGATTCCTGACAATATTTCTTCGAAATATACACACATGTACACCTGGCCAAGGCGGCGTGATTCAGTGAAGTTGTGAAATGATAGAGTAAAAGAAGAGAATATTCTTTCACTGTTGTATGTAGGTACATACTCTATGTATAACTTAATGCACCGTTTCAGAACAAAATTTACCGAACAATTCTTGCCATAATAACGCGCGTTTTGCGCGCACAAAAAGGTGGTAAACATCAGTTTTTGCGCAACAAACTGCTTCCAATGTCAGTTGCACACGCCTATTGTGAACATTCTCGGGAACTATGTAGATCAGGAGACGAGATAAGAACCCCAAAGTGTTAATAAATACCCATCCGTTTCAAATGTCTTCAGTGTCACAAAGAACAAGTCGTGTGAGAACAAGTCTTCCGGCGATGCAAGAGCAAAAACTGCTGTCTGTGCACGTGTTGTTTGGTCACATACATTTTTGGGCTGTGGAGATATTTTTTCGATTTTCGACAAATTACGAACAGACATGATCCCCTGGCAGAGGAAATTAAATTATTGCGTTCGAATTGCCACAACAACACCTACATAGGTATATCTGTACGTTCAATGTTGGCATTTATATTCGACTAATTTGCCATGCGAATGAATGCATTTGTTACACGCCGGAGCGGGCCTTTTAATCTTGCCACACACTTCACACACCCATGTACAGTATGTACTAGGATGATAACAACATGCACATTAACAAGGACAAACAAAGGGAGGGAAGGGGAACACCCAAAAGTCAAGTCAAGCGAAACAAATAACACAAAGTGAACGAATTTGAAGTTCATGCGCGGTCCTGTCCCGCTGCTAAGTATAAAAATCAAGGTTTATGCTCGAAGTGTGAAACATCAGCCAACACGCCAAGCTAAAGAGCTATGTACATACTATGTGGCAGATACCGTCCTCATGAAGCTCGTAAGTCAGCTTTTTTGGGCGTTGAATGCAAAATAACAAGCTTCAATGATATTAAAAGCAATAATATGCACATAATTCGAAATAAGACCGAACCGAGTCATACTAGAAACATCATCCAAACTATGGAGAACATGAAAAAATTGAGGCAAATATATTTATAACAAATAATCGCGGAACGAACGAACGTTTTTGTCCGGTCCAAGCACGGGTGAATCGGTCTCCAGCAAGAGTTGCTCAAGAGGCACGACCTTGATCAACGATCGTTTCTGCAAAAAACAGAAATGTGAATTTGAATGTAAAGTCAGTTTACTTGCCTGTGCATAACAAACGGAGCAATGATTAAATTACGAAATTTGCGCGCTCGATGACTTTCGAAACCCAACGCGCATGCATGCGGCACAAGGTCCTTTGGCAGTCTAATGTGATATTTTACACAAGCAGAGAGGAAATTGTGTCACAAAAATGTCCAGGGGTAAAAAACGAAGGAACTTTCACGGCAGCCTTATCATTTCTTCACAAGGCGTCAAGAAGACCAAAATTGCTTAAAATTACTGTGGAGAGTGGCTTCAACAGCGGAGACACAACAAACAAACTAGGCATATCCGAACGGTATGAACACAAAAATAAATAAATCATTGAATAAGTTGTTTGGATTGCAAACCATGAAAAAGTACATTATCGCACCTACAGTACGTATACATCAAACTGGTTTACCTGTTCCATCTGACGAACAAAGAATCATATTCGGTTTGAATCAAAATCAAATAGTGTTTATTCAAGAGCATAGGCCATAAACAATTACAAAAGCACGCATGGAATTCAATTTTAACTCCAGGTATTGCCGGGATTTATAACCCATTCAGATGATATTTGAAAATACTACTGTATACCTACAACAATATGAACAGGTGAGAGGAAACTATAAAGCGTGTTTACTGAAGTGTAAGAGCACACATCCGGAGAAGAGTAGGACCGCTTTATGCACAGATTTAGAAACTTGGCGATAAGCATGGGAACATGCTGTCAAGAGGGTGGTAGCATCGCGAGTAGATTTCTAAAACTGTAGGAGCCAAGCGTTCAAAAAGTGGCCGATTTATCTTTGTATTGGAACGGTAAATACCGAGATTTGAGAGACTGAAACACAGATCCCATTTGACGTGCCTACACGCAACAGCACCCAGTTTATTGAGCTCGTCACCATTCAGAGCAAATAGGAAAAGTGCACTCCATGCATATGTATATATATGTATAGTTTCGCACTGGGAGTCGATTTCTAAAGCAGTGGGAACAAGCGTTCAAAAAGCGGCGCACCTCAATGTTATATGTAAGTTTAAAATTGTATGGGAACGTAAAAACACTGGGATTTGAAAGACTGAACCACAGATCCTATTTTAGGCGTATGTCTGCACGCAACAATACCCAGCGCAGTTCATTGAGCTCGGTGGCCATTCAGAGCAAATAGGATAGAGCACTCCATCACTGTCCTGCTGCCGTGTCCAGCGTATCCAAGTATGCATACTTGCACCAGCCTGGAGTGCATGCAGCAAAGTGTCTCCCAACAAGGAGTGCACGTTGGCTCCACTCTTATCCCAATTTGATCGCTTAGCACGCCCACAGTCCCGTGGGACATCGCAACGAAGCACGACGAACGAGCGAGGCACATGCATAATGTATACAAAGCACGGCAGTACATACGGGAGCAAAGCATGCTCGTTTGAATCTGTCTGTGTGCAAAAAAAATTGACCAGCAGCTACTGTAATATGTTTCGTACTATACTGTAGCTGTGATTGTGCACAGTTGAAATCTGTAGCACGCAGCTTGCCATCTTTGTCGTGACAATTGGTATGTACATGTACATACAGTACATATGTACATACTGTATGTAGGCAACAGTATGCACAATGACCGATTACCAACTCAAGATCTGCTGCACAGCTTCATCATACGGATATTCTCAGTGAACAGATTATGTGAAAGTCTCTTTTTGCCATACGAGACTGGACCGTACAATCAAGCAGCAAACGGGAAGGCACAAGATGGAACAAGCAGCCCGCCCGCTGTGCTGACACTCGAATATGATTGTTGGCAAATTTTCCGGAATCTGCGACGCAAGAAAAACCAATAAATTGAACAACAACATGACGCAATGACAACAGTTCAGTCATGATTGTGTATGTATGTATATGTCTGCTTGTGTACTGGCAGAGTGAAATTCACAAAAGGACCCTGAGTATTATTCGACATCCAGAAGTTCACCATGGAAGTCGGAAGCAAAAAAGTCTTCTCGGAATGCCGTTGGACAGTCAAATGTATATAATATTACTTCAAGCTCACTACAAATTCTCACATGCACAATTTGGAACTTATGTACAGTATGTGAATTCCACTTTGACAAAAAAACAGAACAAGGCTGGCCAGCCAGCCGCAGTAACCGCTGAGACCCAAATAAGGCGATTAGCGGCAGAAAGCGAATGGCACAAGCAAGAACGGCAGTAAAAGGGCAACTGGTATCATCATCATCGTCCTTCTTGTTACGTCGTTACACATATTGTATAGGTATTTATTTTTCAAAGATTGCGAACGGGGAGAATGGCTGTTTTATGATGTTAAATATGAATCTCTTCGGGCTAATACTATTGTAGTTAGCGTACCTGCTTGTGATTCGTGCGAGCGCAGCTGAATAGGTTTAAATGTCTGCTAAGACGCGTGGGATGCGTGCACCCTAAAGGCGCAACCACAGCAGCCCTATGAGCTACGGCATCACAGTATATCGGTCCGGGTTGTGACACTTTTGTTTTCTTTATATAGTGAACAATTTTTCCAACACCGAAGATGGTTAATTGTCCTAACAACAGTTTGTGCTGGTACATGGTTGAACGTCAAAATTTTCATAAAATCACAGAACATTGCATTCAAATGAAACAGCTCAAACCAACACCGTTCTCACACCAGAAAGTAATGTTTACCATAACGCTCTAAGATGTTCAAAAAAACCAGTGCACTCGTCATAATAGCATTAAAGTGCGGCAAGAGTGAGGTGTGGGGCGCGCGCGAAGGACGCAACACCTTTGTTTGCATTTGTGTACCAGGCCATAGTCAAATCCACAAAGGTCAGCAACACTGTCGTAATCAAAAATTCGAGGCGAGATATACGTAACGTTTGAGTACACTTTAACCTAAGATTAGCGAAATAATTGCTCCCGTTATTGCGAGTAAAGTCGAGTAGTTGCCTTGCCATACAGCGCATTCTCTTTATAGTGACCCACTTTAGCCCAATCTACCGTTTTACACCCAATGCAACCACCAGGCCACTGCGTACAAAGATTGTCTGTAGCGCGAGCGAAAAGGTACTGTAGCGCGGTTTAGCCTTATTGGCTGCGCGTTGCGTTTGGGTGCAGCAGTTGCGGAAGGTTTAAATTTCATACCAATTTTTGGGGCCCTCCCTTTTTCAGTCATCCTCAGACAAGGGAGACTGTGTAGAAATATAGAGAACCATATGCAGCTCTTAAAATGTATGGCTGTGTACCTGATCACTTCTGACGGCCGAGGGCGGTATCGAGAAATAGTAGCCGGCCGCTACGCCCGGTTTGGCCGATTTCACATTTCCGTCAAACGCGTGCAACAGGACATTTTGGGCGTTGTGATCGATCAACAAATCAATCACCGGACGGCCGCATGATCGCGAATGACAGATACTGAAAATCGATCAAATTAATCAAATACCAAAATTGATTTGGGCATATCAAGAATACCATGACGCAACGCAAACCGCAAATCAGTCTGATCAGCTTTCTTTCACTGACGGCCGAGTGAAAATTGAAATTCCATTTCTGGGTTGTTTGTTAGTTACTCTATGTTTACTGTTGCATTATCGCACCCGCGCTCGCTCGCACACACAAAAGGCAAAACTTAGACACGTTTCCAGAGAGTTTCTGTGTTCGGTGTGGCAGAGACTCGTTCTCTGATGCAATTATCATGACAATAACTTTACTTAGTGCAAGAGAAACACTGACTATTCTGCTCCTGTTTAAGACACACTTTAGATCAGTGTTACAAAGACCACTGTGGCATTGCAGAGGTTTGATACAAATCTTCAGAGTACAAAGACTCCAAAATCGTCAAAAATGTTGTAGAAGAATTACAAAAGTTTGCATCAAAAATGGAAAAAAATAAACACAAAATAACAAACAACTCGACTCACACAGGCAGTGAGTACTTTTGTCCAAGCTGGATTTGCCTGGAGAACAGTTTTCGTTGTTCGTCTTTATCGCCATCTTTCTGCAGATAACGGGGTGTGAAATCGAGACCAGTCTGAAAAAGTCCATGCCTAGATTGAATAAAATAATGTGACAACAGAACGACAACATTATGTATGTATCAGTGTATAATACAGGCCTCGCCGATGGCAATGATCTGCTCGTGATTCGCTTCAATGAACTGCTCCATTCCATCCAGATCCTTCTCACATGCGCTTCGCGGCACCGGGCCCTGTTCGGTGATATCGTACTGAAAGTATAACAATAAAAATTTGTAAAAAAATAAATATAATCTTCTTGAAAAATAAGTATGGTCAAGTTTAGCTCCTTACGTATACCTGAACGGGATGCACACCAATGCAGGGCATGATGAACTTCGGATGTTGCGCGTGCAAATCCAGCGTTTTCTGGAATTCCTCATGACACTCGGTGTTCACGAGACAGCACGTCACGTTCGCCTGCGGACGCAAAAATCATGACCACTATGCATTTTTGAGGGCCACTCGCCACGAGATTAAGATCTTGTTACAGTTCAGTGGGTTAATACTGTGGAACTACGGCTGTCCACTGACGGCAGCGCTCGCAGTGGGGATTGTAAAATGAAGTGATAAATAAGAAACTTGGTAGCAAGTAATGCATACCTCAACGGCACGTTTGATGACTTCTTCCCGGTCCTGCGACGAAAGATGAAATTCACAGGCGAGACATTCAGAATCACAAAAACAGCGGTGGCGAACCTTATCGAACTCAGTATCACTCAGATGATTATGACAGTCGATCATGGTTGCCTTTGTTTCCAATGGGTGTTCAGCCAATAACAGGGACAGATACGACGGTCTCTGTAAAAAACGAGATGATCAGGAATCAGGATCAAGACTGCGATTTTAAAATACGCAATGTCGTTTATGTATACATACTTTCGCACACTGGATCAAAACCACCGCTGTTTTTCTGTGTGGCGATAGCAGCGCCGTGGATTTGCTATGCTCACATAGACAACTGTTGCAAAACACCTGTTGCTGCTGTACTGAAGTGTCAGGATTTAATTGTTGCCTTAATCGCTGTACTGGCACTCGCAATGCAGTCACTCAAGATTTTTGTACCCGTGCAGCAGGGCACCGAAAATAACATACAATATGCTGTAAATTTGGCTCAGACCACAGCATACATATATCAAGACCTGATATCAAAAAAACGGTCTGTTTCCTGATTCAGAATTGCTGTTTACGTGCTTGTTTTTCTTGATACCATTATCAAATGCTGACCAGAAACAGTTTACGTCTGTTTACGTTCACAAACACTCACTTCTTCCTATGAACCTGACGCCAGGGTTGTCTTGGGATTGGGACATTGGGCGTATGTGAAACACGTGAAGCAATACAGATGTTCTGTGCTCCTTCCTTACACTTGGCATAGAGCAACCAGTTCACGTACGTTGCACAGTACACACGCAAGCATTGATAAAACGTGAACTGAGCACAGAACTACAGAGCCAGGCCGTTGGTGGAGCGGTAGAGGTGTATTTTTATCGATTGCACCTTTGGCTGTTGCAGTAACGCGTTTGTGTGCGGTTTTTATTCTGAAAACAACAACAAAGCCGCAGCACAGTTTTCGTTTCTTCCACGCTCGTGTTTTGTCAAGTGCTCGCTTTTAAATTTTCGGTGGCGTTTCGCTTTTGGCACCATTTTTACTATAATAATACTCTTTTTCCAACTTTAGAAGCTCATTTTGGCAAAAACCACAATGAACGAGGACTTGTGGTCGGTGGACAATCGAATTCGACTGCATTTTGCCAAACTTAGCCAGAACAATAAATGTGTGGTCGAGTACGTCTGGATTAATATCGACGATCAGAAACAATGGTCGCTCAAATCAAAGACTCGGACGCTCGATAGCGAACCGAAGGAACTCGGAGGTTCATTCAACCTAAATTTTCCCTGTCAAAGTTTGGCAGATAGGCATGAATTATACTTGCGGGCCGGAAAAAAACCTTTTTTTTCGGAAGAAAACCGAAAAAAACGTTTTTTTCCGAAGCCCGGAAAAATACGTTTTTTTCCCGGAAATTTTTCCAAGTGGCAATCTTTGGAAAAAACCGTTTTCCAAAAATTTCCGAAATATTTTCCAATGTTGCGAGAGGATGTTGTCAAAACCAATGTAAATCGGTGCTAAACAGTTCAAAATGAGCACTTTTTAATCTCCAAGTGCATTTTGTGACTGTTTCAGGCCATTTCCTGACGAAATTTTCTCCAAAATAGGCCTTAAGTACTGGAAAAATATTTGGGAAAAAAACGGTTTTTTTTCCAAAAATATATTTTGCGGAAAAATACGGAAGTATAGCATGAATGACAGTTTGTCAGCAAGTTGCCACATAAGCTCATTGCAACGTCACTATGTATTGCCAGCAGAGTTCGTAACACCGGCCGGCACATGCCAGACCAATCTAAAATGCAAGCAACCTCACGCGTTTCCTTCCAGAAATTCCAATATGGAGCTGCAAACCCCAGAAAGAGGAAGAAGAACTGACATATCTGAAGCCCGTCGCACTGTTCCGCGACCCGATCCGCCAAGGGGACAACAAGATCGTACTCTGTGAATCCTTCGACAAGGACTGGAATCATCACCGTTAGCTCTTCCGCGTGTCGTGTTCCGTTCGGCAACGGAACAGAATCGAAGCAGCCACGTTCGAATATAATTCTTGCGTTTTTCATTTTGCATTTCAATTTTAGCAACCGACACACGACACAGCTGTGCAACGGCGATGGAACAGTTCAGTGACGATGAACCCCAATTCGGAATGGACCAGGAGTTCGCGCTGCTTGACCGACAGGGATTCCCGATTGGATGGCCGCACCATGGATTCCCGAGAATGGGCGGTTAGATCAATCAAGGAGACCATATGAAACTTCAAGATTCATGTAACCTTTCCACCTTCCAGCAGTGTTCGAACGGGATCCCGATCCCGATCCCGGGATCCCGGGCCCTGTTTCTGATCCCGATCCCGATCCCGTCATTTTGAAAAAGTCAATCCCGATCCCGATCCCGACCAAAAAAGTACCGGGATCGGGATTAAGTTTTGAGAACAGAAAGTGAAAAATTATGCAATCATAATTCGCTAAGCGGTTGTAAGGGCGCGGCCATGCAAACGCGGGCGCGGGTCGCGGGTCAGAAAAATATTCTATATGTCCAACAACCGCCCCGCGTTTGCAAGGCCGCCCTTGCGGGTCGCGGTTTGCGAGTCACTTGAAACATTTATTTGGGTGCAACACACAAAAATTAACCAATCAGCGTCCAGCCAACGTCACAGACTGCCGCAGCACAGCGCTGATTGGTTCATTTTTGTGTGTAATGTCTAAATAAATATTTCAAGTGACCCGCAAACCGCGACCAGCAATTGCGGCCATGCAAACGCGGGACGGTCATTGGACACCGTGTTTGCGTGGCCGCGACCCTAAGAGGTGCTCGACGGCTGATTCCGAGCGTGATGAAACCGCAAGCACCACCAATCGCGAACAAATCGAGCTCTAGAACTGAACGGTTACACAAAGTTGCATCGAACGAAGGGACTCAGTTTCGAGGAAATGATGTCATAGTGGGCAACAAATGAGACAAAGTTTCCGCGACTGGCACGTCTAGCTTCCAAATATCTAAGCGCTCCGCTTACGAGCGTGCCTTCTAAACAGCTCTTTTCGAGTGCAGCTGATTTGTTTGATGGCAAAAGACACTGCTTGAAACCAGAAAATGGTGAAATGCTTGTCTTTTTGTCAAAGGCTTTGCCATTGATCGACTACAATTATGATCTTTGAACTTATCCGTCATCACCTATTCTCGATTTTCAATCGGCTTTAATCACTGTTCCGGGTGTTTATCACTGTGTGATAAACATGTTTCATGGTTGTCTGTGACATTAACGTGCATCTTATTCATAAAATGATAAAAACAATTGCCGTTGGACTATCTGGTCAATCCCGATCCCGATCCCGATCCCGATCCCGACACTTTCTTGATCACAATCCCGATCCCGATCCCGGGATTAAAAATGAATCCCGTTCGAACACTGCCTTCCAGGCCATTACTATTGTGGCGTTGGTGCGGGCAATGTGAGCGGTCGAGACGTGATTGAGTCGCACTATCGGGCGTGCATCTACGCCGGCGTGAATATATGGAGTACAAACTCGGAGCCATTGCCCGGAATGGTATATGCAAGTCTTATGGGATGACAAGACAACACCGTGATGTTTCACATTAGCCTTATGCTTTCAGTGGGAATTCGAGTTGGGTGTCTGTGAAGGCATTGAAATGGGCGACCATCTATGGATGGCCCGTTACCTGATGTACCGAATCGCCGACGATTTCAACTGTATGCCGTCATTCAAACCAAAACCGGTCATCCACGGTGCCCATTTGGTGCCGAGACTGCGATGTTGCACTAATTTCTCGACGGCCAACATGCGAAAGGACGGTGGCCTCAAGTTGGTCACTGGTCCAATAAGCCTATTTATAATGATTGGGAAGCCGTAACTTCATTTATTGTAAAAAATGGTTACCACTATGTAGAAATGATAGGCAGAACAGAGCGGCAAACTTTACTCTTCGATTTCACACGGTCAACATGTAATAGAACGCCGTAATTGTTGTCTCAGATTCATCGAAGCCGCGATCACCCGTCTGTCACAGACGCACAACGAATATCTCGAATTCGAACAATCCAAAGGCAGCTGCGTCGTGACAAAACCGACCAACAAGACCAAACGCCTGATGATGCCACCACCCACCCGAAGCAATCCGAGACGTCATCCGAAAAGTCCCGTTTCGGCCCCGTGCGATGGATCAGTGCTAGCGAGTCCTCGGGGTCGAGTCACGCCTCTGGCGCAGCAAACCGAGGAGAATACCAGTGCTGCCAGAGCTCTGTCCACCAGGGAACAGCTGTTCCGCATTCCACTGCATGTCACCAATGCTGACAAGGTTAGAGGGACCAGCGGGGGGGCCGTTGCATCAGGAAACAGCTGCTGCAAAATTATTTGAAACTGCTGCGAAACTTTGTCAGCATGAAGCGTACGGGCTGCACACAAGTCTGCATTATGTTCTTCGATCAGTGTGAACTGTAATGTATAACAATGTGTTTCTTCTTTGCCCATGTTCACAGTTGACCTATCTCTACGCACAGGCGGTGCACCCTGCCATGGTCAAGTGCGAATGCATTAGGTAGATGGCCGCCTAACTCAGGGGAATGACATGCAAACGTATTTTTCACAAAGCCATTCTCGTTTCATCACAGGGCTACATGCAAGACCGTCGTCCCGACTCCAGCTGCGACCCGTATGTGATCACCGAGCAGATCGTGCGCACCGTTTGTTCGGTGCGACGGCGAATCTCGGGTCCGCTGATGTACAATCGTGGCTTCCTGTCCCTGGACGGACAACGTGTCGGCTCACCGCAGGCACAGGGTCCGACCACCATGTTGCAGACGCGCAATAGGACTGGGGGTGGCGGACCGCCGCCCGTCGCCGGCAACAGGGCCCATATGCAAATCAGGGGATTGCCAAAGGCCTGACAAACCTACTATGTACTATGCACAACGAGGATGGGTTGTGAACTGACCCTGTGACGTACACCATACCTATATTTGAGTTTTTAGTTTTTTGAGTTGAAAACCATTGCTCTCTCATAATGGCGCGTTTATTGTTAAATTGCTGACGTTCTTTGCTGATACTGATCACAAGCGCGATGATAAAGCGATGTGTCACACAATAAAATCAATGATATACGCACATGCGCAGCCAGTACACACCAGCAATAATTGCACAGTGATATGTAACTGCTACATTTACTGAACCTGAGAAACAAGTTTAGTGATTGCGAGCAGATCTCAACACCTAAAATTCGGGGGCACTTATGCACCTGTTTTTGGTGAAAGCGGACATGAGCCTACTGTTTATGCTATCAACACGGCAGATTGGTGTAGGGCTTCTGACACATTGGCATTTGCCACGTTACATTGGCAGAGAACAACACCGAACAGCCCTATTTTGTTATTTTAACAATCGTACGTGATTTTGTCAACGTCATCTGTAACTTATCAGTAATCAAGACCACACAGCTACTTAAGCTTGCGTAGCTCATTTAGTGTGTTCCACAGATATGCCTGCTGTTTTGTAACTGTTAAATAAGGAAGTAACACATGACAACTGAACACACCGCCAGGCTGGCGCCATAATAGTCTTGCGAAATGACACTTTAACTTGCAGCAATATTGTCAAAATGACCGACCTTCCACCAAGCTTTCAATTGCGCAAGGTGAGCTTAGGTTGAACAAGTGTTTCACATCATTTATTTTTATAACTGAATGAGACCTATGGCCAGATACGTGACACGTAAATCTTTATTATCGAGCCAGATGGTAAGCTATGCAGACGGGCGACAACATTTCAGCTCGTGATCAGCGTCTTGGTCGTGATCAGTGTGGCCGTCACATGGACTTGTGGCACACAATTCCAGCACAGCTCAATGATCTCGGAAAATTTCCACGCGCCATTCTTCATGATCTGGTTCAACACAACGTGGATGTTACTCTGTTGGCCCATCTATCTGACCGTACGACCGATTTGCTGGCCGAATCAGGACTGGAGGTTGGTATACACATTTAGCACTAGGGCGACGTTTTGGCAAACACTATCACGCACGATGAGGCACCAATCAGCTTCCATTACAGACACTGTCTGAAGATACTGAGGCCTCGTGGACGAAAAGCGAAATCGCTTCACAAACAGAGCCCCACTAAACTGGTCTTCCATGCGGCATGGCGAATAGCACTACTGACATTTTTGTGGTTCTGTTACAACTATGGACACGCCGTGGCTCTCGGCCATATCACTACGGCCGAAACGACCGCCGTCTATTCGTCAAATATTGCATTCGTCTACATTCTATCACTAATATTTCTGGGAGGCAACGTGCATCCAGTTAAGGTTGGCTTTAGATAGTATACGTGATGATGAAGTATGCATACTTCTTTCAATGTATGTATACCTCCACGTTTTACATCATATCGATTGCCTCTGCAGGTAGCATCGGTTTTCCTGACCATCACCGGGATAGTTCTGACGGCCGCCGACAAGAAATTCGGCACTTTTACTTTTGTTGGTGTCGTGGTTGCACTGGTTGCTTCATTAATTGCCTCGACATACAAGGTAACTTCTTTTCATGTGTCAACGATAACCATCACACTGGCCAACCTGCAGCCGTTCCGTCTAGGTCAGCTTTAAACGGTTGTTCCCCAAAGCCACGCCCGGCCAATTATCGCTGGTGATGAGTTGTCTCGGTCTGTGCAACTTGGTCTTCTGCGGTGCGATATGGTTAGCCCTTTACTTGACCTGCACCGAGAACCCCGAGTCAATTCCGTGGAGTTACATTTGTGGAGCGGCCGGAATGGCGCTGGGTTAGATTTCTTAATCGCTCAATATTTTCTGCTTTTATGAGTCACAAATTGTTCATCCTCTGCAGTGCTGAATTTCCTCGTCAATTACGGCGTCGTATACGTGAATCCGCTATTCATCTCAATCGGATATTTTGTTGGAGTTCCCCTCGACACCGGTGAGACTTTTCATTTTGTTTCTTAGATGTTTGATTTCTTCTCGGGTGCTGGTCGTTCAGGCGCCACTACGTAAACATCTGACCATAATGGCAGCATTTGAGTATGGCTTCAACCAAGGCCTACCTGCAGCGGCTGAGTTTTGCTGGTCGACAACGACCGCCAGTTTGTGTTGATGCTAAAAGAACCCGTCATATGATTGCCAAAACTCATTGCAGCTGTCGATGTTGTGTTTCGAAAACACACCCATTTCGGAGTCATGACAGTGTGCGGGTGCAGCTTGATCCTCGTTGGTTTCGCTCTGTTACTCATACCAGATGTGTTCAAGCACGATAGTCATACTTCGTATGACATCAGTGAGAAGAAACAACCAAAAAGCCTCAACGGCACTGCAGGCACATACACACCGAAATATGAGCGATTTTGACCGCCATTACTTTTCGTTGAGTATGCTCCATGAGATTTATCCCGCTTTTGAGAGGCCATTGAGTTGATGATGCTGTACATACTTATATTTGTTAATATTATCTGTTTGGAGTGCCGGAGACATTTTTTCTTTGACGTTTTGATTCTATGCATGTAAGTAGTATATAATCCTGCTGAACACAATAGATGTACAAAAATATTCCTTGCTACATGTGTTGGCCTGATCGTTTTTTTACACCACAATCTATTTCTAACGCAGTCGGAGGACCGGATTTTCTCTCATTATACAGAACACTCAATGGGGAACCAAAGTGTCGTCCAAAGTGGAGCTTGGTTATAGGCAGGGTGTTTGCCAAGTCACCAACCATCAAGACAAGACCCTGGACAAAAATATCACATCAGTGTCAGATATGATATTTAGGTGTACATGTTTAACGAAGTACTTATAAAAACCATTTTGGTGAGAACACCGTTGAAACTGTTGCTCAGCTTCTGTATGCGGGATGCCACAAATCGAGATATGTGGGTATAGTGTACATATCTGCGCAAAAGAGCGGGTGTGCGCTTTTATCAGCGGTAGTAGAACTAGTTAACGTAACATGTGACGGGTGGTGCGTGTGCCGTGCCGTGCATTTGCCTCTTGCTGTAAACAACTTTCAGTCATCTTTCACATTGTGCTTTGACAACCACAAAAGTTTAAGAGTCAAACTTTTTTACTCCGGTTTGACAACCACAAAAGTTTATCAGTCGAATCGAAACACACCCACATACGATACAAGTCAACCTCTCAGTGAAAACCAAATTACAGCAGCAAATATGAGTTTCGAAATGCGCAAGGTGAGACCGAAAAAATTGATTTTTAGAAAACAAAAACTGATTATTTATCGTCTGTAGCTGGTGATCAGCATTCTGATGGTGATCAGTGTGGCCGTATCCTGGACGGGTGCCACGCAACTGTCACGCAGTTCGCTCATATCACCGAATTTCTACGCACCGTACTTCATGGTCTGGTTCAGCACCAACTGGATGATGCTCTGTTGGCCCGTCTATCTCGGATTGCGACCAATATTCTGGTCGAATCAACGATGGAGGTCAACACTGTTGTTTGTTGACTTGCACGAAAAAAGTCAATTTCAATGTGCACAATTTCAGGCACAGTTTTGAAATTCTCAAGCCCCTTCGAGAATCAAGCGAGCTCCGTTGGTACGACAGGACGTACTCAGCAGTGTGGCGAGTTGGTCTGTTCACGTTCCTGTGGATTTGTGCCAACTACTCGTACAGTCAGGCCCTGGGTCACGTGACCGCTGCTGAGACAACTGCCGTGTTTTCGTCGAACACCGCTTTCGTGTACATTTTGTCCGTGCTGTTCATTGGTGACCAACTGCACTCGATCAAGGTTGGCAGTCACGCTAGCTTTGGTCGACCGTGTGTAATTGTTACGAACTTTGTTGTCTACACTCTTTTCAGATCGTTTCCGTGTTGCTTTCCATAGCTGGCATTGTACTGACGGCTGTGGACCAAGGCATTGGAACGGTCACTTTCGTTGGTGTCCTGCTTTCATTGACCTCATCATTCTTTGCCGCGGTGTATAAGGTGACCGATTTGTCAGTATTGTAGCACGATTGGTCACAGGCACAGAATTTCTTTCTTTTCCTTCGCATACAAATCTAATGTGATTTAGGTTTGTTTCAAACGTCTGTTTCCGGCAGCTACTCCCGGTCAAGTATCGTTGTTTATGAGCGCCCTTGGCCTGTGCAACCTGACCATCAATGGATTGGTATTCATGACGTTATATCTGACAAACGCCGAACAGCTGCTGTCAATCCCATGGGCGTTTATTTGTGGATCAGCGTCGCTCTCTCTGAGTCAGTTTGAAACATCACCGTATTAGCACCGCATGTTCATAGACCCACTTTGATTCATAAAGTCTAATGTATTGAAAAGTGTGTTGTTTGCGTTATATGAAACCAGAACGAACCAAACTTGCTTCTGCACATTCACGTTTTTCAGTATTCAATTTTGTGCTCAACTACGGCGTCGTGTACGTCAATCCTCTGTTCATCTCAATCGGTTTCTTTATCGGGATCCCGCTGAACACAGGTGAGGAATGTAGCTGTTTTTTCATTGTGCAACATTTGACGCAACATACAAGTATTATATCAATATAGTCTGTTGATTATATTTCGACATAGCCCCATTCAGCGATGTTTGGAGCGGGCTGGGTCGACGCCATTCTAAATGAATGTTTCAGGCATTGCCAACTCATTCGCAGAGCCATTGAACATTGTTGGTGTTGTGCGATGACAGGCCACGTGTTTTTGCGCCACGCGGCAAGCAATGTTCAATCGATCTTTGCCTGAATTAGCAATGCTTGAAACATTCATTTAGAATGGCGTCGACCCAGCTCGCTCCAAACATCGCTGAATGGGGCTTATACACTATGTCGAAATATAATCAACAGACTATACCTATGCGTGCATTATTCACTTCTAGCACTAATACCGGAGAACCGTACTGGCCCAAATTCTCGAAAGCGCAATCGCCACCGGGGTGGTTGCGCCCCAAAAACGATGACGACAACTTCCAGCTGGCTGACCAGAATTTGTTGCAACAGCAGCGCTGTTCAACGCGCGCACTTTTTGGAAATAAAAGGGAATTTACGCACCGAGATGGACAGCGTCAGATATCTCAAATACATGCGCAACAGTCCCCGGGTGGCGGTGACGCTTTCGAGAATTTGGGTCACTGTGACATGCGACACTGGGCTGAAAGACTTCTTGCACAGACAAGTCACACACTGGAAATTCAGCTGTCTTATGTATTGTAAATTTCCAAATTCGCTGCCGCACAGTAAAGTACGCCCATAGTTAATGTCAGGTTCTAAACCCGAAAATCAACTTGTGAAACATTCAGACAGCCAACACACACGCAGCATGCCAGCCAGCTGCGCGCAATGTTTCATAACCGCGCATGGTTAGCGTTCGGGTTTATAACTTGACATTAACTATGGGGCGTATTTTACTGTGCGGCAGCGAATTTGGAAATTCACTATACCAAGTACAAACGGCATCTTTCTTTGGGGACCAGAACTACAAAGATACGATTCCCACAGACAAAAATAGAAGACAACAGAGAAACAAACGTACGCAAATGTTCCACCCAAATTCAGTTGTGGACGTCGTGGCTCGCGGCGACCGTTTCGGCACACTCACAATAATCGGCTGTGCACTAATCCTTGTTGGGTTCGCACTGTTGTTGATACCGGACTTCATGAAACCCAAAAATCGAAAATCATATGACACAACGGACAATGGGAACAGCAACATTGAAGAAGACGCACTGGGAACGTATGCGCCAAGGTATGGCAACCTTTGAGTGACTGTGGGCGGAGCGGATAGAGCAGCAGTGAAAAAAACGGCTCAATTCACACAAGTACTTGGACGTCGAAAAGAATCCCCCTTCCCAAACAATACGCTTTTGTGCATCAGCTGTTTTCCTACTGCTGTTTTATGCCGCACATTGCGAGCTGCAAATCTCGAGGCTGTGCGATAAAATGCTTTATTCTCTCATCTCCGGAATTGCGTGTACACACATTTACATCATAGTTAGTGGATCCTTATTTTGTACCTCGTCGTTCAATAAGTAAAATATCACTCTTTGATAAAAGTTCAGTGAGGTTGGACACGGTGGTCGTTGCAGTCATTTTTAATTGAACAATCGTTATTTGAAACTGGAGAAGTTTCGGGAGCCGGATTGTTTCGCGTGATAGACGCTCGCTCGCGTAATTTTCTAATTTTCATCAATCAATTTGACGAAACGCACCGACTCTGGGGTGGGTAGGTTAGAGAGAAAGAGGGAAAGGTGCGTATGTGAAACAGGTATGGACGATCCATCGGCTCATGGCCTTTTTTATACACACAGCGCATGCAGCAGCACACGCCATTTTCTAAACAAATGTACACTTCGAGCGAGTGGCATACTTTGATGACCGCTTTTTAATTTATCCGGTTTTCATTTTCTGTATGCCAGAACACTTTTCTGCACTGTTGCAAAATTTGGGGATGTTTCAGCGGATAACTGCAGAGAATAGATGCATTCATTGAAGGCGGTAGTGCAGCATGCAGCGTGTGTGTGTGCGAGTGCCATGAGCTGGCGGATTGCCTATACATACAACGACAACAGACAGGTACAAATGGCTGCAGCACCAAACAGGTCAGCAGTAACAGATCAAGGAAAGTGACGCGCACGTTGATATATTACAAAATTCGTAGGTCAACCGAGGGCAAGAATCGGAAAAAACTGCTAAGAATGCACGGTAAGAAATGAGCGGCCAGGCAATACCCAAACATAATAAAAGAGAAAAGTAATAAGGATAGAAAATGCACTAGATACAAATGAAGCAACAATAAAGAGAAACCCAGAAAACCATCCGACCATCAGCTGGATTAAAAAACCTGGTATCTTTCCCTCATTCCACGAATTGGTATGGTAACACACAAGTCAACATAATTACCCATTTTCGTTCAAACGGACTTTCCAGCTTCAAGAAAGAAAGAGCCAAAAGTACAAA
Source organism: Rhynchonema sp. JSB1_4 (assembly GCA_030248065.1). Lineage (NCBI taxonomy): Eukaryota > Metazoa > Nematoda > Chromadorea > Monhysterida > Xyalidae > Rhynchonema > Rhynchonema sp. JSB1_4. The sequence continues at coordinate 40,093 of JASAMV010003958.1, forward strand.
AACAGAACTTTTCATCACACGACCCCGTACAAACATAACAAAAAAACAATCATGAAAACTAAAAGACGCCGAAAACAATAAAAATTATTGCACACGTGGAAGGAACGATTCTTGATTTCAATAAATACAGCACGTAATGAACATCTAAGAACCCGTAGTTGGCGAGTGAACCAAGAAAATATGCATGTAACATATGCATTTATAATTACGACAAACAGACTTTGAATAGATTGGCAGGAGCTAGGCAGCTTTGTTTCGTATTTTTGGAAGATCCATAATATTTAAGTCGTTAGTCTTGATCAGTTACAACACATAGCGCTACTTTTTAAATTAAATTCAGAAATGCACCATTTTAATACCAGCCTTGCACTTTCAGGTATTTTAGCTTTCTGCATTCAGCTATGCTGCCAGATAACGAAACACTAGCTGGTTATTGTTAAAAAAATTCATGTTTGATACCGCATGCCCCACCAATTCGTTCGAAAACCACAAAGAATTTGGAGCTGTGGGTTGCCTTGCCCTGTAGTAACCAGGGTTGGGCAAAAAACGTTTTTTTTCAAAAAATCGTTTTTTTAAAAACCTTTTTTAAACGCCCAGATGACCAAAATATGCCCCCCAAAAAATCGGAAAACGCTCATGTTGGGAAGAAAACGTGGTTAAATGAAGTAATCCTATGTGTTCTGAGGCAAAATAAACGGGTTTCAACCCTTTTCCAGCGAGTTGTTAAGATCCCATATCAGACCCGCATCATGGGACCAACTTTGGCCGGGGTCATCATTGAAAGTCAAACTCCGTATATCGACGTATCTCGAAAAAGTAAAAATTGGTCGAAATTTTTTTAAAAAAATGGGACAAAAACTTGATTTTCCTTGAAAATCAGGGTACTTTCCCTGAAAAATCAGGGAAAATCAAGGAAATTCAGGATTTAAAAAAAACGAAAAACGACCCAGACGTTTGTCGTTTTTTTTAAGAAAAAACGCCGTCGTTTTTTTTTGCCCAACCCTGGTAGTAACACACCTGCAGAAATGAACCGTGTGACGCGTTGGGAAGAAAAGCACAGAACGAAGGCAACACACGCGGCGTCAAAATTCTGCAGTGCGTGTCGCATTGACTCAATGGCAAAGCGCACCAAGGAACAGTTGATTCCCGCTGAATGCAGACAGCTCATCAAAAGAAACAGCCAAAATGATTATGAATCGGTTAAACTAGACCACATTTCGTTGTATGACGTATAATTATTGTGGCCTGAGCCAGTAGAACTTGATGACCTGTTGCGCGCATTCATTGCACCTGTGTTTGGGCAGACCACGATGTATGTTGTTGTTGAGTTTCTGCGCACACGGCCAGCACGTCAGCATGTGACCGCACGGGTACGCCACGCTCGCAATCGCCGATTGCGAACAACTGCCAAAAGAAATCACAACATCGTCATGCTAGGATCGTTTTGGTGCCATTGGTTTGACCCAATGTCGACAGGCTGTGGTCGAATTACTCTAATCCGTCAGGCTCAGTGGTGTCGTTGGGGGGAGTGGGTTACCCCCTAGTATCCGGCATCTTGACTTTTTCACCCAGGGGTGTCCGGTATCCTGACTTTTTGTCCATTGGTATCCTACACTGAAATGTTTCCGAAAACCGTAAAAATCGCACAAAAAGCACAACCCCAAAAAATGACCATTTTTTGCGCTTCCAGCACCGATTTTGCTCAATTTAACCCTAAAAATTGACCTGTTTTGAAGAACCCCGCTGGGTATCCGAGATTCAGATTTAATTTTAGGGGGCAACCTCCCCTGGTATCCGAGATTTTTCGTTTTGGGTATCCGGTATCCTGACTTTTTGACACCACCAGCTCACCACAACGACACCACTGGTTTGACCTAGTGTAAAAAGTCGACATGCTGGTCGAATGACTCTACACTCTGTCAGTCTTGAAGCATTCGTTCAGCAACGCCACGTCAATAAGACCGGAAAAATTTCTGACTGACAAAGCTGGCCGACCTAACAATTGCAGGTATTTTGATTCTGTCCACTCCGCACCGAGCCCGACCTTACCTGACACATTTTCGTTCACATTGACACACATCACGCAGTCTGGGTCGCACTTGAAGACACGATGAGACTTGTTCACGGCACATCGGACATTTCACTTTGTCCGATGTGTAGCTTTGGATCATCTGCAACATTACCATGGTCACAATCAGGGGATTATGGTGGTCGCGTCTAGGGTTAGAGATGTCGGGTGTCGGCTGTCGGGTATACTGGCAGGCGGAAAAAAACCGTTTTTTTTCCGAGACCCGAATACTTTTCCATTTATTTTTCCGTGGGTACCTTTTCGGTTTTTGATCGGAAAAATATCGGTACTTTATTCCAATTTTTCCAAAAAATTGTAATGCAAAACTGATGAGTTTTTCGATTTCAGTGAAAAATTGGCTCGAGCACAAAAATTAACCGGCCCAAAATGGGCCAAAAAGCGTGTAAACCAAGTGTTTTCGACTGACTTCAACACTCTTCAAGAGCACTCTCGTCACTTCGAACAAATTTTGCACTGAAATTGTTATATTTTTCGAAATTACGTTCTTAAGTACTGGAAAAGTATTTGGAAAAAAAACGGTTTTTTTTCGGAAAAAAAACCGTTTTTTTTCCACGAAAAATAAAGAACGGTTCTTTATGACAGTATACTGTCGGGTGCCAAAAAAGTGTAAGTGTCGGGTTTTTTGGGACCCGACACCCGACACTTACGGTTCAAAACATCAGTTTTGCCGAGAAAAGAATTTTGAGAGAAAATTTTCTTCGAACCAAATGCTTCCGTTTCCGAAGACGCAGAATGTAACATTTTGGTGTTTATTTCGTGTGAAAATACTTGAATTCAGTCACTGGATCCAAAAAATTGCACTAATAATGCGAAGGAGCAAAAATTTGCCTATTTTTGGTCCAAAAACAGGTGTCGGGTTTCGGGTTTTTTCCAAAAACTAGGTGTCGGGTGTCGGGTTTTTTTGGAACTGTCGGGTGTCGGCTTTTTTCTCAAATGTCGGGTGTCGGGTACTTCCAGATGTCGGGTACCCCCCCCCCCCCCCACCTCTAACCCTAGTCGCGCCATAAGTGCTCGTCGCATGCTGTTGCCGCGCACAGCCAGTGCACAACGACATCGTCAGTGCACCCACATGAACGTGTAAGTAACACAATGAAACAAGATCAGAAATGACAACAGCAATGGAGCATTTTTTGTGTACCGCACATGTGCATGTGACAGCACCACAACGTCAAAATGGAAACATAATTTTGATTACCCAAAACGGCAAAATGAAAAAAACGTACGTGCCAACCATTCAATCTTTGGATACGATGGAGTTCGCATCCAATCTCCGGGTACTCACAAGCAAAAATGGCAACAATAATGACTTACGCTACTGTCATGCAGCTGTTGTTTGAGCTCTTCGCAGCACGATACACAGATGCACATGTGTTGACAGCTGGTGAACAGAATATTGGCCTGCAAACAATTATAGATGACAAACATCGTTGAAACCGTTTGACAACAAAAACATCCGATCCTTTCGACATTTTCAAAATACAATTTCCGAACTGGGCTTAGTTTGGGGAGCACAGCACGCACAGTATTGGACTTGGACAGAGCCAGGGATCAGCTGATTGGTTTGAGAGCTGTGCACGCACCTTGGCTGCTTCAGTGAGGTCGGGACAACGATTGATAATACAGTCGTCGAAAAGATGACACGAATCGATAGTGCACGATCCTTGGCCTGCAACAGTACAACAGCAGTAATAAATAAATTCCTCCGTCTACACCACGCAGTTCTAATCGAGTTCGAGCAGTTGACAAGCATGAGTTCGGAACCGATGTTGTGTACTGAACTGCGCACAAACTTTCGAGTGCTCTCATGCCACACAATGTGTTGCACACATCACAGAACGCATGTGGTCGCTGGCTGATGTTGCACGCATGCACGCACTATAGAAAAATATTTTGACATGAGTTCTACGCTAGTTCTCTTTAACCAGGCGATCTCGATGAGAACCGCGTGGTGTAGACGGAGGATTGCGTTTCAGAGCCATGCTGCACGACGAATTTCATCATTATGAGCGCTGGCACGCTGGAAAACTGTGAGACGCACCACACATCACGCAAATGCCAGACAAGTTCCATGCCAGACACGAATCTATGGATGATGAGCACGTGCGACAACGAAACACGCGACGACGATAAGAAAGAAAATTAATTCCAAATTTACCTGGAGTCAGATTCGGTGTTGAATGTGATTGATGTTGATTGAGCAACATTGAATTGTTTGTCGTCACTGGACTAGATGTGGAGGGCGCGGCGTAATTGATGGCCGATTGGGGCGGATGGAAACCAGCTGGAAAACAATGATAAGACTATGAAAAAATTGGCATCGCATTTGTGACACGAAAAAATTGGCACGATCATTTGAAAAAGGCATACAAACTAAAAGCTGAGTTTGCTAAACGAATACAGGATGAAACAAAGACAAGTAGACAACTATGATTTTCATTTGTTAGGATTTTGGGCATGCTGGACGGAGAAGGCGCATGCAAGTAAAGGCAAACTACACCAAAATGAGCTGGAGCTGGCCGATTAGTGAAACATTCTGACGTGCCTACTGATTTGGGAAATGTTACACGTTGAAGAATACGAAATGGAGCATGAAGATTTTTCTCTTTCTATTCGTTTTCGACACCACACACCACCTTCGAAATCGGGCTTGTGTTGGTGTAGTATAATGGATGGTTGTGTTATTTCTTCTGCTGACACAAGCTCTCGCATCCCTCAGTTTATGTCGACCACAAATATTTCTGAAGTAGCACAGCACAATGATACTTTGATGTGGTTTTTTGCATTATGAACGGGAATGCGAGAACTGAAGCCACATTTGAAAAAGCCTGTATCAACGAACAACCATTCACCCAACTTTTAAAATTCCAACCAACCAGCAGTGGTGGGGGGCAATTCGGGCGAAGTTGATGCACTGCCTGAGCTCGCAGCATCGAAATTCTGAGCGGCTGGAAAAATAGAAGCTTGGAGTTTGTCAACTGACAAAGGTGAGCAAACGGACTGAACAAACATATACTAGCAGCACATATCAAATCCGCGCAATAACAGAACGAAGTAAACAATGCTTCGTTTAATGTCGGTGGTCGGATCGGATTTCTATGCCCAACTTGCAATTATCTTCGTCTATCACCCACAGTTCTTCAAAGCGAACAGAAACAATGCAAAGCTACAGCGCGATGGTAAATGAGAAGTCCATGAGAGCAAAGACGCACTCATTCGATGACACTGCTGTCCCTGTTGCCTCGAAGTGTTTCTTCGTCCACCGCTAGTCGCAATGTTGTTGTTCAAAGGCAGCGACGTGTGATTGAACGCAGCCGCAAACGTTGGCGTATTGGATGTCGCGTTATTGTCGTTGTGCGCAAACGCGTCGAAATACCTGCATTACAGCAGTTTTTCTGCGCAATATAGAATGCCGTGCAAGGCGCCTAGAAATCAAAATCTGGCAGGATTTTGGATTCTCTTCAGTTTAGGTCTTGTGCATTATTGTGCTTGCGCATTCTTTTGAAAAAAAACAAATTTTCAAAAAAAAACAGTTTTTGTCAAGTATTTTTCCAAAATTTCTGAGAAAAAATTAACGTATTTCTTCAAGCTTCCGTGCGCAAGCATATGGCCGGATTTAAATGCCAGAATCGCTTTTTAGCAGCCATACCTGCTTGCCATGGTGCCTCGACCCCTGCCACGGCCCGATGACGGTACGTTGGCTGATTGGTGCACACTATCGGCTGCGGCAAACACGCCAGCGGATGGGGTCGGTTGGGGGACAAAGCCTGGCCAGGCTGCTGCTGTTGGCACTGGTACCGATTGCTGTTCACATTGTTGACTCGTCGATGGAGAATTTTGATGCTGTGGCGGAGCCTGAACCTGAAATGTGAGAAATATTCCAGTGTGCTTCTGCTGCCCAGCCACCCACGGCCTTCTGACGGGTGACGGCATAGTCTTTTTTTTCAAAATTCACTGGGTGCAACTTACACCTACAAAATGTGAAAAATCCAGGTGCAAGTTGCACCCAACCTCCAATTTTTATGTGCAATTCTGAAATTTTCAGTGCAAATTGCACGTAAAGTGTCTAAAAAGCCTATGGGTGACGGGCTAATGGGCGACTGGTGTAGTACGTCGAACAAGCACCATCCCACCCAGCTGCAAGTGGCATCATAGTCTTATATTGTTTTCCAGTGGTTTCCATCCGCCCCAATCGGCCATCAATTACGCCGCGCCCTCCACATCTAGGCCAGTGACGGCAAACAGTTCAATGTTGCTCAATCAACATCAATCACATTCAACACCGAATCTGACTCCAGGTAAATTTGGAATTAATTTTCTTTCTTATCGTCGTCGCGTGTTTCGTTGTCGCACGTGCTCATCATCCATTCGTGTCTGGCATGGAACTTGTCTGGCATTTGCGTGATGTGTGGTGCGTCTCACAGTTTTCCAGCGTGCCAGCGCACATTAGGATGAAATTCGTCGTGCAGCATGGCTCTGAAACGCAATCCTCCGTCTACACCACGCGGTTCTCATCGAGATCGCCTGGTTAAAGAGAACTAGCATAGAATTCATGTCAAAATATTTTTCTATAATGCATGCATGCGTGCAACATCAGCCAGCGACCACATGCGTTCTGTGATGTGTGCAACACATTGTGTAGCATGTGAGCGCTTGAAAGTTTGGGCGCTGTTCAGTACACAACATCGGTTCTGAACTCATGCTTGTCAACTGCACGAACTCGACAGTTGTAGACGGAGGAATTTTATTTGTTACTGCTGTTGTACTGTTGCAGGCCAACGATCGTGCACTATCGATTCGTGTCATCTTTTCGACGACTGTATTATCAATCGTTGTCCCGACCTCACTGAAGCAGCCAAGGTGCGTGCACAGCTCTCAAACCAATCAGCTGATCCCTGGCTCTGTCCAAGTCCAATACTATGCGTGGTGTGCTCCCCAACAAAGCCCGGATCGGAAATTGTATTTTGAAAATGTCGAAAGGATCGGATGTTTTTGTTGTCAAACGGTTTCAAAGATGTTTGTCATCTATATTTTGTTTGCAGGCCAATATTCTGTTCACCACCTGTCAACACATGTGCATCTGTGTATCGTGCTGCGAAGAGCTCAAACAACAGCTGCATGACAGTAGCGTAAGTCATTATTGTTGCCATTTTTGCTTGTAAGTACCCGGAGATTGGATGCGAACTCCATCGTATCCAAAGATTGAGTGGTTGGCACGTACGTTTTTTTCATTTTGCCGTTTCGGGTAATCAAAATTATGTTTCCATTTTGACGTTGTGGTGCTGTCACATGCACATGTGCGGTACACAAAAAATGCTCCATTGCTGCTGTCATTTCTGATCTTGTTTCAATGTGTTACTTACACGTTCATGTGGGTGCACTGACGATGTCGTTGTGCACTGGCTGTGCGCGGCAACAGCATGCGACGAGCACTTATGGCGCGACTAGGGTTAGAGGTGGGGGGTACCCGACATCTGGAAGTACCCGACACCCGACATTTGAGAAAAAAGCCGACACCCGATAGTTCCAAAAAAACCCGACACCCGACACCTAGTTTTTGGAAAAAACCCGAAACCCGACACCTGTTTTTGGACCAAAAATAGGCAAATTTTTGCTCCTTCGCATTATTAGTGCAATTTTTTGGATCCAGTGACTGAATTCAAGTATTTTCACACGAAATAAACACCAAAATGTTACATTCTGCGTCTTCGGAAACGGAAGCATTTGATTCGAAGAAAATTTTCTCTCAAAATTCTTTTCTCGGCAAAACTGATGTTTTGAACCGTAAGTGTCGGGTGTCGGGTCCCAAAAAACCCGACACTTACACTTTTTTGGCACCCGACAGCCGACACCCGACATCTCTAACCCCAGACGCGACCACCTGATTGTGACCATGGTGATGTTGCAGATGATCGAAAGCCACACATCGGACAAAGTGAAATGTCCGATGTGCCGTGAACAAGTCTCATCGTGTCTTCAAGTGCGACCCAGACTGCGTGATGTGTGTCAATGTGAACGAAAATGTGTCAGGTAAGGTCGGGCTCGGTGCGGAGTGGACTGAATCAAAATACCTGCAATTGTTAGGTCGGCCAGCTTTGTCAGTCAGAAATTTTTCCGGTCTTATTGACGTGACGTTGCTGAACGAATGCTTCAAGACTGACAGAGTGTAGAGTCATTCGACCAGCATGTCGACTTTTCACACTGGGTCAAACCAGTGGTGTCGTGGTGTGGTCGTGGTGTCAAAAAGTCAGGATACTGGATACCCAAAACGAAAAATCTCGGATACCAGGGGAGGTTGCCCCCTAAAATAAAATCTCAATGTCGGATACCCAGCGGGGTTCTTCAAAACAGGTCAATTTTTTAGGGTTAAATTGAGCAAAATCGGTGCTGGAAGCGCAAAAATGGTCATTTTTTGGGGTTGTGCTTTTTGTTATGATTTTTTTAGCATTTTGGAGGTAACAATGGGCGATTTTTACGGTTTTCGGAAACATTTTAGTGTAGGATACCCATGGTCAAAAAGTTAGGATACCGGACACCCCTGGGTGAAAAAGTCAAGATGCCGGATACTAAGGGGGCAACCCACTCCCCCCCCTTCCCCAACGACACCACTGAGACTGACGGATTAGAGTAATTCGACCACAGCCTGTCGACACTGGGTCAAACCAATGGCACCAAAACGATCCTAACATGACGGTGTTGTGATTTCTTTTGGCAGTTGTTCGCAATCGGCGATTGCGAGCGTGGCGTACCCGTGCGGCCACATGCTGACGTGCTGGCCGTGTGCGCAGAAACTCAACAACAACATACATCGCGGTCTGCCCAAACACAGGTGCAATGAATGCGCGCAACAGGTCATCAAGTTCTACTGGCTCAGGCCACAATAATTATACGTCATACAACGAAATGTGGTCTAGTTTAACCGATTCATAATCATTTTGGCTGTTTCTTTTGATGAGCTGTCTGCATTCAGCGGGAATCAACTGTTCCTTGGTGCGTTTTGCCATTGAGTCAATGCGACAGGCACTGCAGAATTTTGAAGCGTGCGTTTCCTTTGTTCTGTCCTTATCTTCCCAAAGCGTCACGGTTGCTGCAGGTGTGTTACTACAGGGCAAGGCAACCCACAGCTCCAAATTCTTTGTGGGTTTCGAATGAATTGGTGGGGCATGCGGTATCAAACATGAATTTTTTAACCACAACCAGCTGTTGTTTCGTGATCCGGCAGCATAGCTGAATGCAGAAAGCTAAAATACCTGAAAGTGCAAGGCTGGTATTACAGTGGTGCATTTCTGAATTTAATAGGGAAAATAGCGCTGTGTATTGTAACTGATCAAGACCAACGAGTTTTAAATATTGCCCGATCTTCCAAAAATACAAGGCTACCTAGCTCCTGCCAATCTATTCAAAGTCCGTGTGTCGTAATTATAAATGCATATGTTACGTGCATGTTTTCTTGGTTCACTCGCCAACTACGGGTTCTTGGATGTTACGTGCTGTATTTATTGAAATTAAGAATCGTTCCTTCCAAGTGTGCAATAATTTTTATTGTGTTCGGCGTCTTTTAGTTTTCGCGATTGTTTTTTTTGTTATGTTTGTACAGGGTCGTGTGATGAGCAGTTCTGTTTTTGTACTTTTAGCTCTTTCTTTCTTGAAGCTGGAGAGTCCGTTTGAACCAAAATGGGTAATTATGTTGACTTGTGTGTTACCATACCAATTCGTGGAAAGATACCAAAAGAATGGTTTTTGAATCCAGCTGATGGTCGGATGGTTTTCTGGGTTTCTATTTTATTGTTGCTTCATTTGTATCTAGTGCATTTTCTATCATTATTACTTTTCTCTTTTATTATGTTTGGGTATTGCCTGGCCTCTCATTTCTTACCGTGCATTCTTATCAGTTTTTTTTCCGATTCTTGCCTTCCGTTGACCAACGAATTTTGTAATATATCAACGTGCGCGTCACTTTCCTTGATCTGCTGCTGACCTGTTTGGTGGTGCAGCCGTTTGTACCTGTCTGTTGTCGTTGTATGTACCCGTTTCACATGCGCACCTTTCTCTCTTTCTCTCTAACCTACCCACCCCAGCCCAGAGTCGGCGCGTTTCGTCAAAATTATTGATGAAAATTTGAAAATTACGCGAGCGTCTATCACGCGAAACAATCCGGCTCCCGAAACTTCTTCAGATTCAAATATGGATTGTTCAATCAAAAATGACTGCAACGACCACCGTGTCCAATCTCAACTTTTATCAAGGAGTGATATTTTACTCATTGAACGAGGAAGCACAAATAAGGATCCACTAACTGATGTAAATGTGTGCATTATACACCCAATTCCGCAGATGAGAGAATAAAGCATTTTATCGCACAGCCTCGGGATTTGCAGCTCACAATGTGCGGGATAAAACAGCAGTAGGAAAACAGTTCATACGCAAAAGTGCATTGTTTGTGAAGTGGGCCGTTTTTCCACTGCTGCTCTATCCGCGCGTGCACAGTCACTCAGAGGTTGCCATACCTTGGTGCATACGTTCCCAGTGCGTCATCTTCAATATTGCTGTTTCCATTGTCCGTCGTGTCATATGATTTTCGATTTTTGGGCGTCAGGAAGTCCGGTATCAACAACAGTGCGAACCCAACAAGGATTAGTGCACAGCCGATTATTGTGAGTGTGCCGAAACGGTCGCCGCGAGCTACGACGTCCACAACTGAATTTGGGCGCATGTTTCTCTGTTGGTTTCAATTTTTGTTTGTGCAAATGGTATCTTTGTAGTTCTGGTCCCCAAAGAAAGATGCCATTTATATTTGTTACATAGGGTGATATTTTCGAAACGGTGTAAAGGTCGGTGTAAGCTCAATGGAAAGCTCGGTCGGTGTCAGCTCGGTGTAAACATGAAACATTGCCTGCTGTTAACGTGGAATGTTTCATGTTTACACCGAGCTGACACCGACCGAGTTTACACCGACCTGTACACCCAACTGAGCTTTACACCGTTTCGAAAATGCCACCCATAGGACGGAGCTGAATTTCCATTGTGTGAGTTGCGTGTGGCGTGTGCGACAGTTTTTCAGCCCGGTGTGGCATGTCACGATGGCCCAAATTCTCAAAAGCGCCACCGCCACCCGGGGGCGGTTTCGCAACAATGTATTTGGTATATCTGACGCTGTCCACCTCGGTGCGTAAATTCCCTATTATTCCCAAAACGTGCGTGCGTTGAACATGTTCGCACAAACAACAAATTGAAGTAAGCCAGCTGGATGTTGTCGTCATCGTTTTTGGGAGCGCAACCACTCCCGGTGGCAGTTCCGCTTTCGAGAATTTAGGCCAGTACGGTTCTCCGGTATTAGTGCCCAGAAGTGAATAACGCACGCATACAATACTTGTATGTTGCGTAAAATGTTGCACAATGAAAAAGCAGCTACATTCCTCACCTGTGTTCAGCGGGATCCCGATAAAGAAACCAATTGAGATGAACAGCGGATTGACGTACACGACGCCGTAGTTGAGCACAAAATTGAATACTGAAAAATGTGAATGTGCAGAAGCAGACCGAAGTTTGGTTTGCTCTGGTTTCAAATAACACAAACAACACACTTCCATACATTAAACGTTATGAGATGAAAGTGGGTCTGTGAACATGTGGTGCGAACACGGTGATGTTTCAAACTGACTCAGAGATAGCGACGCTGATCCACAAATAAACGCCCATGGGATTGATTGCAGCTGTTCAGTGTTTGTCAGATATAACGTCATGAATATCAATCCATTGATGGTCAGGTTGCACAGGCCAAGGGCGCTCATAAACAGCGATACTTGACCGGGAGTAGCTGCCGGAAACAGACGTTTGAAACAAACCTAAATCACATTAGATGTATATGCGAAGGAAAAGAAAGAAATTCTGTGCATGTGACCAATCGTGCTAAAATAGTGACAAATCGGTCACCTTATACACCGCGGCAAAGAATGATGAGGTCAATGAAAGCAGGACACCAACGAAAGTGACCGTTCCAATGCCTTGGTCCACAGCCGTCAGTACAATGCCAGCTATGGAAAGCAACACGGAAACGATCTGAAGAGATTGTGGGCAACCAAGTTGGTAACAATTATACATACGCACGACCAAAGCCAGCGTGACTGCCAACCTTGATCGAGTGCAGTTGGTCACCAAGGAACAGCACGGACAAAATGTACACGAAGGCGGTGTTCGACGAAAACACGGCAGTTGTCTCAGCAGCGGTCACGTGACCCAGGGCCTGACTGTACGAGTAGTTGGCACATATCCACAGGAACGTGAACAGACCAACTCGCCACACTGCTGAGTACGTCCTGTCGTACCAACGGAGCTCGCTTGATTCTCGAAGGGGCTTGAGAATTTCAAAACTGTGCCTGAAATTGTGCACATTGAAATTGACTTTTTTCGTGCAAGTCAACAAACAACAGTGTTGACCTCCATCGTTGATTCGACCAGAATATTGGTCGCAATCCGAGATAGACGGGCCAACAGAGCATCATCCAGTTGGTGCTGAACCAGACCATGAAGTACGGTGCGTAGAAATTCGGTGATATGAGCGAACTGCGTGACAGTTGCGTGGCACCCGTCCAGGATACGGCCACACTGATCACCATCAGAATGCTGATCACCAGCTACAGACGATAAATAATCAGTTTTTGTTTTCTAAAAATCAATTTTTTCGGTCTCACCTTGCGCATTTCGAAACTCATATTTGCTGCTGTAATTTGGTTTTCACTGAGAGGTTGACTTGTATCGTATGTGGGTGTGTTTCGATTCGACTGATAAACTTTTGTGGTTGTCAAACCGGAGTAAAAAAGTTTGACTCTTAAACTTTTGTGGTTGTCAAAGCACAATGTGAAAGATGACTGAAAGTTGTTTACAGCAAGAGGCAAATGCACGGCACGGCACACGCACCACCCGTCACATGTTACGTTAACTAGTTCTACTACCGCTGATAAAAGCGCACACCCGCTCTTTTGCGCAGATATCGGAGCTAGCATGGTAATGCTAAGCGACATATGGTTCATTCCCTATAGTGCGCTTTCTGAAAATTTTGATCGTGCGCTATTTCAACAATACTCAACCGAATGAGCTCAAACTTGCACACAATGTATATACCGTGCCCCAAAATGGCCACACAAAATTTCATCCCGCTGCGTGCCCACACGCGCAATCGCGGGCAAGATACAGTTGTCATTTTTGTAAAAACGTTCTTTCCCTTTTTTTTTCCACAAAAAACTAGTCAGGGCCCAGACGTTACTGAACACCAAAAATGTTAATATCGCATATAGGGTTTTCGCACACGAGAAACACGATGGTGCT
>JASAMV010003959.1:0-13148 GCA_030248065.1 Rhynchonema sp. JSB1_4
TCAAATCTGCATTTTAAATGAAGGATATTCAGTGTTTGTTTACCGATATTATAGTCGATATTATTTGTTGTAAAGCAATCCAGTCACTCAATTTCAAAACATTTCCTATCATAAAACATCACGGTACCGGATCACGCCCGTAGTAGATCCGTACCAAGTGTGATTTGGTATCACTTCAAATCAATCAATTCCATTCAATTAATCACAGGGCCAACACGTCCACCACAAAGTTACTACGACACGTCGAATGACGAAAACGACAACATTCTATCGTCGATTCGTGCGCTGCCCACGCAACAATGCAGCACTCAACCACAGACGTCAAGGGGAATGGCGATGGTCAATGGTTGGTTGCCTGGATTGGAGATTTGGGCCGTGTGATCACTCAGAAAATTATCGTGCTCGTCACAAAGTAATGGTGCGATGCTTAGCCTAATCATGAAACATTTAGGCTCTTCACAATCGTGCTTGAAAACTAGGTTCTCTTCGTACCTGGAATTGGATCCTTCATCTGTTCACCACCACCATGACTGTTCAGGTCGTTTCCCGCATCACGGATGGCCATCCGATGGGGTGCCCGAACCAAATGAATTCATCGATATCAACATACAAATCTGCACCGAGCCCAGTAATGTATGTTTTTTTATTTCGCTGGTTGAAATCCTGTTTGAAGGTATTTTTCGAGCTCATGATCTTTTGTGGAAAACTACGTTTGTAAACTGGTCGCAGTGTCGTGCGATTGGAGGTTTCCTTCCAGTGGTGTTGCCTTCTAAGATACATTCTGGTCAGGATAATTCAAAACGACAACTTATTTCCAACCACTCCAGGTGTCACCGCCCAACGTCGGTCTGGTGAATATGGGCAACACGTGTTTCGTCAACAGCGTGCTTCAAGTGTTGATGAACACCGTACCTCTGTTGGATTATGCACTCAATAAACACAGCCAAGTGCCAGCCTGTAAGTGTTTTATTCAAATTTTCAGTTTCGTTTGTTTTTGTTTATCCTGGCCGGTAATGAAACGCGAACGTTTAGGTCTGACAAGCCAACGCGCCGGTTTCTGCTCGATCTGCCTGTATTCGAAGTTGGCCCAAATGGCCAGAGCGCACACTCGATCGGGCGAATTGTGCTTCCAACCGCGAGCCATGTTGTCCAGAATTAGAAGTTGGTTTTGTTTTGTCCCTTGTTTTTGAAAGGTTCCATGTACAACGCTCAGGTGACTCGTTGTTATACTTGCAAGCTCGTGAACCAACATTTGCGTTGGAAACGAAATATATTAAGCTGCCGTGTAATTAATTAGCAACATTTTACTTGTAATTTACAGCATTCATGCGTTCGTACGTTCACGGTCGACAGGAAGATGCTCATGAGTTTCTACGTTTTTTCCTCGAGTCCATGCAAACATCGCGATTCGTGACGTATAAAGATCGGGACGCGAACAAAAAGTTGGGTGGAAGATTTGCAGAAGAATGTCAGATTGTCACGTCTTCCTGCGTGTTTCAGGCTCGATATGTTCTCAAAAGAAACGAATATCATCAGTCGAATTTTCGGCGGCTTCTGGCTCAGCTCAAGTTTGTGTTTCTTTTGCGTGATATTTTTTACGGATGTCGCCGTTATTCCAAGATTTATACTTGGACATCGATTTTTTTCCAGTCAAGTGCTTCGCGTGCAGCAGCCGTTCGGAGACGTATGATCCGTTTCTGGACATTTCCGTCGATATCAAGCACAATCACAACATTGAAGATGCACTCGGTATGATGGTCAAGTTGGAATACCTGCAGGGAACCAATGCGTATAAGTGTGAAAAGTGCGTGGTCGGCCGGTTTTATTTCATGTATTATTAGTATTATTAGTCGATAGAATTCGTTTGACGAATGAATAGGTTTTCAGATGCAAAAACGAAGTGAAGGCAGCCAAACGCTACACAATCCATCGCGCACCGATAGTGTTGACTATACAGCTCAAACGATTCGATCACTTTGGCAAGGTCAATCGGCATGTGCAGTACAAGGTTGGGCCGGTCTTGGCACCAGGCTGTTTTTGGAATTATTCTGTCGATCTGTGAACCGACTGGACAAAACAGTGCATAATACGCGGTTGGCTTGGTTTGTGACGTGCTTGTTTAGCACGATAATGTTTTGGACCAAGCATTTATTTAGTACTGTCACGGGATACGGGATTAAGTCATTCATACATCCTGCTCCCGAGCTGACGAAACAAACTATTCAAGCTCATAAAAATAACTTTCCGATTGCCTAAAATATCCACCACAAACCCGTCCAATCCAGGACCGTCTCGATCTGCGTCCGTTTATGTCGCCGTCAGTGGTGCAGGGCCAAACACCGTATGTGTACCGTCTGTACGGGGTGATTGTGCATCACGGACACACAACGCACAGCGGACATTATATGGCGTACATTAGAAGACAGAATGACACTTGGGTGTGCTGCGATGATAGCAAGGTGGGCGGTGGGCAAAGGAAATTATGGACCATTGTTTTTTGTGGATCGTTTTGTTGTTGTTAGAAGGTAGGACATTTTTGTCAGCTGTTTTCCGGAACATTTCTCAGTGAACTTTAAGATCTGTTCGCTGTGTTGTTCGTTGGTTGGTTTAGTTTGTTGCCAACGTTCGGTAGTCGTGGTCGCGTTATGACTGAAGATGTGCGACAGATATTCTGCGCATTTGATCGGGTTCCTCAACAGATCGATTGGGCTCGCGGATACGGGTCGACTTTTGCAACAGATGTTCGACCGTGTCAGGCTCGGTGTTGCATCGTTGTGCTTCTTATGGTCAAAAGACTCGACGTATTCGCGCCGACGAGGCCGCTCTGCGAAAACAGGCCGAAACGGGGAAACGACACACGAAACCACATTTGGTACAAAAACCACCAGCCCACTCCTGCTGTATAGCCCATTGTTGACTCGGTGTTTCGAGCGTCAACGTGTGTATATTGAATTTAGCATTCACTTTTGTTATGTTACTATCATTTCCAGATCAGTCCAGTATCGCGTCAAGCGGCGCTCAATCAGAACGCCGCCTACATGTTGTTCTACGCGCGTCTCACCGCTCCGGTGGCGCACGTCGGACCACAACAACGATTGGTGACAAACAACAAACAGTTGGGCGGCAATTCGAAATTGGTCACCCCTGGCTCCGACATCGGTGCTGCTGCACGATTTGGCAATGGGCCACTGAAATTAGAAGGTTTGGCAATATTTTATTTTTTTGGAAATATAGACTTCAGAAACTTATTTTCGGCATTTGTGCAGCTGCGAGCGGTCCACCGACGCAACGCGTGCCGCCGCTGCAGCAGCCGAAACCGATCTCGAACATGTTGCCTCGAAAGATAACAATGCAGCAGAAAGCAGCCAATGATTTGGGTATGATCGGGCGGCTTTTTGTTGTTGTTTCTGTCAACATTTTGTTTCAATTTTGTATCTTCTGATTCAGGCATCAAACATACAGGACCGAAACGTCCGGCATCCGCGCCGAGTAAAGATGAAACGCTGGTGAAACGACCGAAACAAGTCGATCAGGTGCGATGACGCGACTGGTTTTGTTGGTTTTTATCAAACCAAAATCTTAAGAAAATGCACAAAGTAAGCGAAATTAATTTTTTTAGAAACCAAGCAGCTTAGTGCCGTATGACGACGATGATGATGAAAGTGGCGGGTCGGAAAGCCCGCCGTCGCAGAAACAGACACAGAAATGGCTGGCTGTGGGCCAGGCCGACGATAGCACGGTGAGTTGGGTATGTCACACACTTTAATCTTTTTAAATCATAATTTTATGATTTTTTTGTACGTTGGTTGATCATTCAATACGCGGAAGCGCTGAACTACACTTTGGCTGAGTAAATTACAAGTCTACGAAACATTTCTGTGCCTCACTGCCTGGCAGTTTTTGAATTGACAGGCAGATCATCAAACATAGGGCACGGAATGGACGGAACTGTGTTTGGGCGGATTGTTTAATCGTCAACTCGCATGGTCCACTGAAGCAGCTCTGAATGAGCGCGGGAATGACATTAGGGGTGGCTTGACGACGAGTGTTGACGACATGAACGGCACATCCTGTTTCATAAATGCAGCACGACGGCACATCACCCAGCCGAGTGCCTATCAAGGTCACCCTGAAGCGTCAAGGCGATTCGTACAGTAGCAGTCTGAACATGAACAAAAGGAACGGCAAGATCAGTCCGGACTCAGACGAGGATCCGACACCACGGGGCAAGACAAAGTCGGACAAAGACACGGCGACTGAGTCGGACAGATCGAGTAGTGCTGAGGGGAAGACACTAAAGGAGCCGGTCTGTGGGGGTGTTGTGGGGATGCTTGATTTTGGGGGACGGAAAGTTTTTAGAGATTGGATTTAGTTGTCGGAAGACAATCTGTGGATGTGCTACGTTACTAGGTACAGCACTGTGCCTACTGCTGTCGCTAGTAATTCACCCATTTTATGGCACCCATTGTCGCTTGGGTTAGAGAGATGTCGGGTGCCAAAAAAGTGTAGGTGTCGGGTACCCCCAGATGTCGGGTGTCGGGTTTTTTGGGACCCGACAGCCGACACCCAACACGTACGGTTCAAAACATCAGTTTTGCTGAGGTAAGAATTTTGAGAGAAAATTTTCTTCGAACCAAATGTTTCCGAAGACGCAGAATGTGACATTTTAGAGTTTATTTCTTGTGAAAATACTTGAATTCAGTAACTTGAGCCAAAAACTTGCACTAATGATGCAAATGAGCAAAAATTTGCCTGTTTTTGGTCCAAAAACAGGTGTCGGGTTTTTTTCAAAAACTAGATGTCGGGTGTCGGGTACTTCCAGATGTCGGCTGTCGGGTGTCGGGTACCCCCCCCCCCGACCTCTAACCCTATGTCGCACACAAATGTGTTTCAAGGTTTGCCTATCATTTGGAAACGTTCGATTTTCAAAATTTAGACTCCAACAGTGGTAGACGAAGAACAGCTTACGAAGAAGAAGAAAAAGAAGAAGAATAAGCACAAACACGAACAAGAAGAGGAACATGTAAAGGTCGAACTCTTTTGTTGGAATTTTCTTATTTTGAAGAAACAAGTGTGGCACCGGGTTGTAGGATATTTATTTATCCCATGGGAAATGTTTCTGTCCTGGCATGTGAGAGGCGCTGTTTTTTTCAGCTCCAATCATATAGGCAAACAAGCCGTGCTTTGCAGACCTTGACCGTAGTGCCGTATCACCCTGAATTCTTACACACCTAAAATGTTTCTGGTTACTGTAGCCACGTCGCGCGTGGCTTGCGTGTGAAAGAGCCATGATCATGAAACATTTAGCACGCGTTTGTGTGTGTGTTGTTTATCGGCTAACCGCGCAAGACGTGGCCACAGTAACCCGAAATATTTCAAGTGTGTAAGAATTCAGGGGATACAGTATGATCCAGGTCTGCAAGGCACGGCTGGTTTGCCTTTAGTTTGACTACTGCATCAAAACAATTGATAAGATTACTTCTAGATTTCAGTCAAACTGTGTGGATAGTGCAGTGGTTTGGAAAACAAACAAGGTTTCGCTCTTAGTTCCAGGTCGAGAAACCCACGATGGATGAGGAAACGATGAGCGAACAGTCGTCGAACAAATCACATAAAAAGAAGAAGAAGAAAAAGAAGAAGAAGAAGCACAAACATCACGATTCTGACGAAGATAGTCGAACAAGCCGCGAAAGGGACGTGAAACATCATCATAAACACCAGGTGCCGGAGAAAAGTGTGTCGCCAATCCTGCAGAAATATCAGACGGAGACCAGGACTGAGAAAGTGAAACATTCGCCGCCCCCCAAGGAGGAGAAACATCATGGTTTGTGCGCATCAAGTTTCCTGAGCAGTGTTTTTCTTGTGATGTTTTGTTTTTAAAGGCAAACCAGCCATACTTTGCAGACTTAGACCATACCGTGTCACCGGTCACCCTGCATTCTTTCATACCTAAAAAATGGTTCGGGCTACTGTAGCCACGTCTCGCGTTGTTTGTGTATGAAGCCGATAAACAAAACACGCACACCACGACAACGCGCGCTAAATGTTTCATGATCTTGGCGTTTTCACACGCAAATCACGCGAGACGTGGCTACAGTGACCCGTGTGTAAGAATTCAGGGTGATACGGTATGGTCCAATTCTGCAAATCACGGCTGGTTTGCCTTCATGACGTAGAGAATGAATATAGTACTGCGAAATCGGGCTCGTGTTGGCGTAGTTTGCCTTTACACTACCTCCGGAATCGGGCGTAGTTTTCCTTTGTTTGTTCAATACAAATGCTTTGGCTGAAATATTGTGTCGCCCAAACGGTTCAGAAGTGTTTGAGTTTGTTTGCAGATCACCACGAGCACACACATTCGCATCATCATCACAAACACAGCAACGCTCAGGATTCAACCGCTGATGCGAGGTACATTTAGGTCCTGTTTTATTTTGTCAGCCGTCTGCTCAGAATAAGTTTCCCTCAGTGACTTGTGACTTCAGACCCGTGCTACTGGACTATGCCAATTGAATTTGTATATTTTTGCAGCCAGTCAACCCCAGCTGTTAGTGCAGCCCAACCTCGTCAGTTGGTTGGTCGTGAGGCTGAAGAGCTTCATCTGAAAAGGCATCGCAGACGGTCATTGTCACCAGCGGGCATCGGTTGGTCTTGTTGGGGTTTGTAGAGCAGTTTGTGTGTCGAGGTGGTTCGGGATGGGCGTTGTTTCCTGTTCTTGTCGTCAGTGGCAGTATTTCGACCTATTGTATCAGAGTTTTTGCTGAGGCATGAGACATCTGAAACAAAATTGTTTGGAATAGTACGTTTTGTCACATTTCTGCGTTATGGTCGAAAGATTTTCTTTAGCACGCGCGTAGCCCAGAATCATGTGAAACCATGGTTCGAACGAAACTTGTTCATAATTTATCACATTTTCAGACAAGAAAAAGCATCGAGATAGCAAAGACAGTAGCTCGGTGGAATCTGAATCCGATATCAGACAGTTGGCGAATGCAAGCAGAGGGTATGGAGCTCAAGGTTAGCGTTTTGGTTACAACGCCAGTGAACCGAATCTGAGAAACACGAATGAGACCGACTTATTTGGGGTGACATGCTGGCTTATGTTTCAAGATGGCATGACCTGGTCGTGTTCTAACGTTATGTCCGGTCGGTTCATGGTTCCAACTATCAGTGTAGTTCCTGGTCCGGCGCGGCGGTTAGTGTACCTACCCCTTTTTTCCGTGCGGCGGTTAGTGTACCTACCTGGGGGGAAGGGGGGGGAGACCCAAATTCAGGAAAAAGTCACTTTTTGATGTAGAAAATTTGACCGATTTTTGCCCCTTTTTGGAAAAAATTCTCCATAAAAAGGGTATTTTGGCGACTTTTGACATCATTGACCTGAAAATCACCCATTTTAAGTTTAAAAATGCCAATTTTAGGCCTAAAAATGCCGCTTTTAGGCAAAAATTGAGGCGGTTTGTGTACCTGGCGCGGCGGTTAGTGTGCACTAGTGTACCTTGGTCGCGGCGGTTAGTGTACCTTAGGGGCCCCCCCTCCCCCCCAGGAACTACACTGCCAACTATCATAATAACTTCAACAACGAAACAATTTTGATTCAAACTTGAAATAAATGTTAAGAAAATGGTAAGCGAACACAAAACTATTCGCACTTCAGTGTCAAGCTGGTCTGGCGGTGCATCGGTGCTCGATCAGACCAAGCCCGGTAGCCGATCTCGTTCCCGAAGTCGGTCGCGGTCCCGATCGACCAGCCCGGAATCACCGAGAAGGAAAGAGAAACACAAAGATCGCCAGAAATCGACGTCCAGTCAGAATGGGGCTCGGGACAATCCGTTCCAACGATTGCAGAATGAACGATACAGTGAGAATGGGTCGAGGAATCATTCGGTGAGTTGGTGGTTCCGTGTTTAACGATGACTTATCATCGCCCTTGCACGTTTTGTGTTGCAGAAAACTCACACCGTCGTGCTGCCTATGTATCATGCTGAATGGGAGGGCAGTTTTGTTAGAAATTCAAAACCGTCGGATTTCTAATACCTAACCAAAATCCAGCGCAAGTCGCTTCGGAAAACAGCGTCTAAAACAATGGGTACTGGCACAACGCCAGTTGTTTTGAACGTCTTGGAAGCAGCTATTTAGGCAACCCATGAGAAAAATTAGGGGCAATTCGATGTTGCTGCCATACATATACTGTACTGTATATACCGTACTACTACTGTCGGTCACAGCCGTCCGAGCACCGTCATCAACACGAACGACGTCGTCACAGCAGCAACAATCACCATGGGTTCCATCAAAGACGCGACTTCAATGGCAGACGGCACAGTCATTATGACAGCAACAGGGAGTATAGAAGGTGACGATGAGAAGAAGTACAGGATATGAGTGCCACACATCTCGAAATTCTTTCGTTATTTTTTTATGTCCACTTATTTTCTTTGACATGATATTGACGTACGCGTGCAGTGTGCATGCCTCAACTACTGAAGTTCACGAAAACCATTTTCTGTTGTTATATTCTTGGGAAGTTTTATTTTCGATGTTTGTACATGATAGGAAATGCCAAGTCTAAAATAACTCTTGTGCTTTGTTAAAAAATATGCAGCTAGTTAGTGCGGCGGGATCACTATTTGGACACAAGGACGTGATTAGCAAACCATATTCTTGTTATCGAGTTCATAATCTGACAGTAGCAGACAGTATACGTTTTTTGGCCCAATTATTCTTCGCGTGAGCCATGCAGGATGCACTCTCTGTGCGCTGCATTACATCATCATCTCTTTTCTCCATCACCCCTTACAGCTAACTATCGTTAATTACGGCTTCCAGCTGCACGTGGAACATGGTTAGCTGTGTCGTTTTCATGGCAACTCATGTATTCTCCGTTGCTAGGCGCTTGTATGTGAATGAACGTGCTTGTGTGATCAGAACTGGGCAGGTACTCAAGAGACCTTATCCTGCTTGGGTTGTTTGGCTGGGTACGATCCGTAATCCTATTAATCCAAGAAAATCTGTTCCCTCTCTCACGTAATTTTCTGCTTTGCAATTTCCCTTTTTGTCTTCGTTGTTCCATTGTTATTGCTCTGATTGTGCGCCCGATTTTGTTGGTGTTCGGGAAGGTAGTTGTGTTATATTAGATGTCTGTATCCCTTATATCTGTATATTACCGTACGCGATGTAAGCACTCATTCAATCTCTGTGATTTGATTTTACGCGAAAAAATTCATCTATTATCGTTGTTTGTTATGATTGCGTTGTTCTTGTTGGCTCTCAAAATTTGTTTCTGATGATTTGGTTTGTTGGTCTATTTCACAATGTGTTTACTGCCGAAGACACAATCACTGATTTTACAGCATAAAAGGTTGCTTTATGTTGACCAAGAGTGGTGCTATCTTTTGTGCTTCTGGTCTCAAATGCCATGCTCGATTCCGTTCCGTTCAGAGCATATTGTGCAAAAAATCTTGATTTCAACTCATTTCACAAAATTGTGCCAAAAATACTATATCCAGTCAGGTTTGCAGCTTCAAACAATGACTTCAATGTCCGTCGTCGCGTCCGAGACATTGAGCCCACCAGTTGTGCCCACACCAATGGAACTGGTCAATGGTGTAGCAGCCCCGTCAGTGAGCGGGGCAAATAACAACAACACCAGAATGATTGTTGAAACATCAACTACCGTATCCACCACACAAACGTCACCGAAATGTGGTGAGTGCGGCTCGTCCGGTGCGACGAACAATGCCACCAACAACAACACTGCCAACAAAAAGATATCGGCCGTCAGGGATCGCACTTGGGTTCGTGACCGTGCGTCCTTTTCTCGTCAAGTTGAATTTTGAATTTATGCGGGAACTTTGCGTCCGAAAGATTGTTCCTCATGGTTTGTGAACCACAACTGGGAACTTGGAATCTGCCTGGGTTGTTGACAAAAAGTTTCCGTTTGCCCCCGCCAATATCGTGTGGCTTTCTAAAATATCATTCCAATCAGTTTCATTCTAATTTCGACCATCTTTATTCGCAATGCCAGGTGCGTCTGAACGTCGGTGGCACCCAATTCCTCACCACCAAGACCACCCTAATGCGTGACCCGAAGTCGTTCTTCTATCGGCTCTGTCAGGATGACCCTGACCTGCAGTCGGACAAGGTTGGTTGTTTCTCACGTTGTGTGCGATGTTTCAAATTGCCGAATGGTCAGTCATTCACTTGAGCTCCAGCAAAAAAGCACTGAAATTGGTTGGGTCAATCTTATTAGTATTGATGTTATCATTGTCAATAATGACCGGATGTTGTGTCGTTTCATAACAAAAAACACTGATAAGAAGAACAGTTCAACAGCAACCATGTGAACTATCTTTTACATTGACTACTGATACGAAGCGATTGGTACCACCAACAATTTCCATTGAAACATCACAGGACGAGAACGGCGCTTACATGGTTGACCGTGACGCTGACTACTTCGGTCCGGTGCTCAATTATTTGCGACACGGCAAGCTGGTGCTGAACAAACATATTTCGGAAGAAGGTCAGCTCGTAAAAATCCTGATTTTCTCTTTCTTTGCATTATATTCTATATTATCGTGCCCTTGCTGATTCAGGCATCCTGGAGGAGGCCGAATTCTACAATCTGTCAGGTCTGATCCATTTGTGCCAAGAGCGCATCAAACTGCGCGAGAAAGGTGCCAATCAGGTACATCATATCAGTTATTTTCTCTTCAATTTTGTTTCTATTTTTCTTTTCATTAATCTATGCTTTGTTTCGCAGACACATACCGTCTATCGCGTGCTACAATGCCATGAAGAGGAGCTGACCAGCGTCGTATCCGCTGTGTCGGACGGATGGAAATTTGAGCAGGTTGGCAAATGTTCCATAATTTTCGGTTTTGACTTTTAGGACCAGCGACACATTTCCAAAATAACCTTGTCATAATTTTTCATTTTGAGTCGTTGCGTCGTGAAATCTTAATCTTTGACAAGAACTGCAAAACATTTTCGACCGCTGTTATTTTCTGGCTCAATGTTAAGAAAGTCAATGCGATCGCATTGTCTCAACTGGAGGTGGTGGGATAATGTTTCACACGATGGCAGAGAAGAGTATGGGCCCACGGTCGGCAATTACATCAAGCACGTCATGGATGACTCGGTGCCCCCAGATGCCGAATTCAATGATGCCTTCTTGATTGTTTGCAGCTTCTCACCAATGGTTCGTCCTACCAGTACGGCTCGGACGAACACCCCGAATATTTGTGTGTTGTCTCGCGCGAATACCCGGACACAACGTGCAACAACACAACCGATAGAGCCAATGCGCTGCAGGCAAAGGCCAGAAGGATGTGAAACATTGAGTACGCTGTGCGACTGCGGTACTTATTGCGAGTGGAAACTGGCTAAATCGTGTTTGTTAGATTGTTGGATAAAGCAAACAAGTTCAGAGAAGTTGGACTAAGACTCTAGTTGGAGAATCCAGCTTTTATCCCAATATCGCGCACGCACAGCCAAGAATTCCAAAAGCTGACGTTAATTTGCTTGAAAGCTGTTCATTCTGTATTCGATATCCATGATATTCGAAATTCGCTTGGAAATTACCCAAAAATGACTGTGTGCAATTTTTGTTTATTACTGTTATTTGCGGTCTGTTTTTTATTTGAGCTTTGTCTGCTGATTGTTCTGAATGTTCTCATTTCTACACGTGACCTAAGGTACTAACCTTTGTTTGTACTTTTCCCTGTTTTGTTTTTGTGTGCTCAAGTAGTTGAAAATCAACATTTGTTACCTTATCAGCCACATGGTTGGCTTGTGTTTCTCACAAAATGTACCCACACCGTGCACCTAATTTTGCTGCCAAGAACTATACGCCACGATTCAGGCCTCTAATTTATATAAGATCTGTTTATATTTATTATTATTTCTGTCCTTTTGGTGCGATTTTGGTATTTTGCTGCTCCCATTTAGCTAGCCTAAGTTTCTTGGTATGTCACCAAATCTGAAACTGAAGCCCTCTGCATTTTTCTCAACTTTAGTTCAGCTCAGCTATTTTTTCTGCGCTTGCGTTTTCAGAAAGCGCCTGAATATTTTTTTTGTGCAAAATATCGAAGAGATGTTTATGTTTAAAACCTTTGTTTTTGTGCTAAATGTACAGTATTTTCCTTTCCATACAGTGTGAAACGCATGAAAGAAAGCGTGAGTATTACACAACTTCATAACTAGTTTCTGGTCTCAAGTGTTTCCAAACAGGGAAACTTTTCAGTTTTAAACGTGGATGTTGTATTACATGATTATTTTCGGGCTACTTGTTTTTCAAATCGTTTTACTTGCGTTTACAGATCTCTTTTCACCGCATCAACAAGTTTCCGCGGTTTTTTTTTCATTTTACTAACGTGCATCATTTAAAAATGTAAAGTATTTTATTGTTCGAACGCATGATTTCAGAAAATCTTTTATAATTGTTTCATTAATGAGTGATATCTTTATCGGTAGTCACGCACGCTCGGTTTTTTATTTCGTATGGTTTTGGGCATTTTGCTAAATTTTAAAATACTGGATAAATAACTTTTGTTCCCATTATAATCGAATAAAAATCGTTCAACAGAAAATTGTGACATCTAGGTGATAATGCGGGCTAATTTTATTGTTTTTGCTGCATGGGCAGCCGCTTTCAACAACGCTGTCGCGGAAAAATTCTCTTTTCGTGATTTTCATAACTGGGAAGAGGTGAGAGCAAGAATTTTTCACTTGACTGAAAGCATGACCGTCTTGAAAGTTCGAAGACTTTCCAGATCAAAGACTATATCGAAACCCGTGGTAATCAACTCGATCTCAAACTTCATAACATTGGTCAAAGCCATGAGAATAGAACCATTTATGTGGTGCAGGTGTGCGCCTTTCGAATTTGGCAAAAGTTCCATTTGCTTTCAAATATACCTAGGCTTTCCGCAGGTAGGCCCCGACTCGAAAGCGCCTGCAATATGGGTTGATGGCGGGTTGCATGCGAGGGAATGGCTCTCACCGCCTGTGGTACTCTACCTAATGGAGCAGGTACACGACGTGCAGCGAGGATAACTGCGAATGTTCGCCTGAGTTGTAAAGGCAATCAGTATAAGTCCATTTCAGGCAGCTAGATCGTCTGATTTCAAGAATCTCACGTGGTACTT
>JASAMV010003960.1:0-38974 GCA_030248065.1 Rhynchonema sp. JSB1_4
TTGTGGTAAAACGGTGACAGTAACGACGCTTTTGTTTTCGTTCTTAGTGCACCTGGGAATCACTGTGCTCAGCAGCAGAGGATTGGCTAAGAGCGAAAAATTGTGCAAAACGTAACCATACTGGCTGGAGGCTCAGATGCTGAGGCGTTTTGGTCAACCACCAGGTCAGGTGATGATGATTGGTCGATGCAGTTGTCCGACACAAAGAGATTTTGTCAAAACACAAACGTGGCGCAACACGAAGAAATAGTACAGCGGTGATCAACAAGCGAATGAAAACGATAAGTGGTATTTGCAGGATTATAGTATTGGGTTCAAATCAAGTCGTCCAAATCACGTATTATTTCTCGGGCTCATTTGGGGCTCTGCTTGATTTGACAATAAGATTTGACGACTTTTTGATTTGACAACAGCACTAGTAGCCCATTTACATCTAATATGCATACGTACTGCATGTAGAGATTTCAATAATTTCCGCTATTATATATTTATTGTTCATTTAAATCTGTAGTGTTTCATTATTTGTCCACGCATTGTTCCTCATTTGAGATTCGTAACAGCTGCTCAGCAGCGCAGATCTCGAGTGTTTCGTTCTTGTTCTCGCTCGCGACGGGGGGTCTTCTTTTCGTTCGTGTTTTTCGATAATACCAGAATGCCAGACAGGCATGCGACAAACCTGAAAGAATAAATCATGGCTGCGATGCGTTGGTGGGCAATCGCGAGCTGGCGGGGGGCACTGGGCCACCGTGTCGTTCTGCACAGTTTACTTACCACAAACCTCGTATTATGGAGTGGTGGTGGTAACCGGAGCTTTGACGTCATCACTTGAAAAACGTCGGTAGGAAATTGACGGCAAATTGGGACGAAACAATATCGCTCAGAACAATACCTACTAATGACCACCACCCACTACCGAATAGAGCCTCAGGGGCTGTAACCGGATAACTCCGGTATGTTTACTTCCAATGTAAACTTCCACAAGGGTATAGACCGTCCCTTTTTGTAAAAAAGAATCAACAGAGAGCGCATGATATGAACTCACAGGCAACAGCAGTGCCGAGTGCAGCAGCGAGAAAGGCGGCATCGAGGGAGTAGACATCAGCAATACGACCCCCGATCTGCGGCGCCAACAACGTCGTCAGACCAATCATGAACAGACTCATGCCGATGATGCGATGGAACTTGTGTGCACCGCCAAACAGTTCGAATAGGGTGGGTGCGAAGTAGGAATAGGCCGCACCTGCGCCGAGTAATGAGCTCGTTGGTACAAGTGCCGATTGCTTTGGTTCGATCCTATATACGGCGCATATGTATGTATTGGATATATACTTATTATACTCGAACTATGTATGTGTGCTTTGCTCTCTCCCGCGGCGCGAAGCAAGTTTACCCAAGTTGATTGGTTCGCAAGCGCGCGAAAATTGTTTCGTGTTGCGTGAGTGAACGAAGTATATGTACAGTTGGGCCTTCTCAGTTTTTAATTGAATACTGCATTAATGCATGACACGATTTGAAATTAGTGCACCACGACCGCATAACGTCATAAACATTCAGACGAAAAATATGCATGTGAGCATGTACTGCGCTAAAACAAGGATCAAAGATAGTGAACTGCAGTCGGCTCGCACCTTGAAAGAATCCAAACACGGCACACGCCACCGTAAACTGCCAGATTTGTTCGCACACAGTCAACAGCAACAACATTGCGCTGCAGAACAGCATAGAGGTTCCTGAACGGTGTTTTTAAAATTTTAATTTTAAATCAGATAGAAAAAAACTGGTTCGTATCTACCTCAAATACCCAAAAAAACATCGGTGAAAAAATTAAGTTTCGCACACCCATAACCATGTTTCCATTGATCACCTCAACTTTGGCAATGAGTGCACCACTAATTCGACCGCCGATGCTCGCACAGCCGGTTATGCTCATCAGAGCTGCTCCGGCTTGTGTTGAGTGGCCTGGATTATACATACAATGCTCTCCAATAGATGGCGTACTTTTGTTTTGATCAAAGACATTCTATTTTGTTTGCAATACACGTTTGAAAACTGGATAAATGACCAACACAGGCGCGATCACAAAGTTTGACACAAGTGCGGCTATCAACTAGAAACTGGATCTTTCGTTTGATTTTCGTTGCTGATGTTTCAATCACCAAAGTGCTTCCAGTGATGTTACCTCTAGAAACAGCCAGTGCTGAGATCATGGTGAGGTAAATGATGACGCAACCGAACACCAGAAAGAAGACCGCCATCACAAATATAAACAATGGACGCGATATCAATGATACGTCCAAAATGTCGTGTAGAGATGCTCGATGGTGACCGGGGACTGCGCCGGGACGTTGTGGTCGTTTGCCTGAACAAGAAAGTGAAATTGATGGTTCGAGTATGCGCCGGATGTAGATACACGAAACTTTGGCGCTGCCATAGCGCGTGTTTCAACCACAATGAATTTTATCTTGATGTCTGCCCTACACTTGTATTTCAAAAGGGGCTCAACAACAAGTCTGCTTCGAACGATTGATTTCCCTTTCGGAGTAAACAAAACTGATGACAGTCGTTGATCTTCAGATGCACCACCACTGTTTAGATCCAGGCGATTATTGTCCCAATGAAAATCTCAACCAAAAGTGCATTCACAAAAAATATCTTGATACCAAACCTGATCCTTTTAAGGCAACACTACTACTTTATTAAATGACCACAGCGGCTACCAAACTTAAACTGAGACCACCCGACGGTACCGGCAATGATCGTATCAGGTCGGCGCATCACCAATCCACAGGGCACGATGTTGAGCACAATCGCGCCGATAACGAACATTGCACCGCGCCAATTGTATTCGTTGACCAGATGCTCAAACAGAGGCGATAGGACGAAGATGCCTAGGTGGTCGTTGGATCAATTGAGTTGTACATTTGGATAATTCTGTGATTCGTGCAACCAAAAATTGGAAAACTATACGCCAAAATGGTTAGCAGTTTTATAAAGGATCAGCAAAGTTTTATTTAGAGATGATGATATGTTTTCTTGCTTTAGCAAACTATTCCTCGTGTTTTGCCGACTAAACACATCAATTTTGATTTTGCATTGCGCAAAAATGCCTGTAATATTTGCCGGCAATGCAAACGCCTGTAATTGTGACAAAAAGGTGGACAACATGGTACCCACCAACCAACGGAACCACCAGTCGATTGCGCTGCCAGTGCAAAACGTCGATGTTTGACAAAGTGCTCGGTTTGCACGGTGAACAACGGTGTCATTACGATACCACTGCCTGACAAACAGTGAGATCCTGGCTTAGGCCGCTCTCTGACAAAAGCAATAAAGCAAAGAGCAAGAAGTTTGCAGCACACTTTTTACTTTTTGCTTTGGTCAGAGAGCGGCCTTATTGCTGTGTGGTCAATTCATATCGTCAACTAAAGGCGTCAACTCACAGCCCATACCATGTTATTATTTCTCACGTTCACCCAGGGTTGCTTTGAGTCGACGATTTTAGTCGATGACCTGAATTGACTTGAGACAATTTGGCCAAACATTTGACCGTCACATGACCGTTAAACGTTTGCAGTCGCTATCACCAGATCACGCCTGCAGTTTCTACAGCGCGAGGAACCTTGCCAGACAAAAAATGATAAGCCTTGTGTTCGCTTTAAGGCATCGATATTTCACGGAAAATTTCGGAACTTCTCGACACAATACATATTTTTTGCGCGCTAACCGATTCCGATACCGATGTGCACCATATAAGCGCTCCACAATTGTCGCACGAACAGCACACAACAACAAGAGGCGCTCATGATTGTACCACCCAACATCACAGATCGGCGGGCACCCAGCAGACCGTAGACGAAACTGGCCAGCAGACCTGAAGTGGTCAGTAGGGGGCTGCATGTGCAAAGTATGTATATGAGGTCATTAAACCAAACTCCAGAGCGGGGACCAAAATGGTATAGTCGAAAACAATTTTGATGGCCTTTTGGACAATTTTTACTTGTGAGTGTAGTCAGCCAGCAGCACGGACCAGGATCGCTGACTGTGATGAATACATACATACGTTTCAAACAAAAAAGAAACATCACAATCTGAGTGTGCATAAAGAGGCGCCAGATCCCGAACCGTACCAGAAAGCATCGACACGACATAGGAGAGCGACACCAACTGGGAGACATGCTGACGGTTGGCATCCGGAAACACGCGTTGCACGTGCACGAAAAACACACCTGAAACATTATACATAATCTTAACATTAAATTCAGGCAACAAAAATCAAATTTAGCCTAAGCTATGGTAACTCTGAGTACAGTACCTGACCTTACTGAGATATCGAAATCAATTGGAATTGTCCAACTTAGAAGCCTTGATCGAAGTCAGATTAGCTGAGTTCAAACACGCACCTGAGCTCATAGGCATGCCGAATGCCAGTGCATATGCGACAAATCCAGCCAGCAGCACCAGCCAGGCGCGCGCACCGTCCTGCTTGAGCACAGGGGCCTCATCTGCTGAGATGCCTTCTTCCGGCATTTTATCTAGTATGTTGAACAAATTTGAAAGAAATAACTAAACCGAAATCTACAAAAAATTTTGTTTGAAAATGCTTAGACATCAAAAGTTAGCAGAGATAACAAAATCAGCATGCATGGATAAACCTAACACATTATGATGGTTGCGTTTTATGCGCACGTTCCCGGCGCCCAGCAAAGCAGCGCGTCAGCTTGATCCAGTTGGCATGGCAATATAGCAGCTGAGATCAGTCGCAGCGAGCAGCTTTGCTGTGGCTCAAGAGTTCTTCGAGCGTGACTAATAGGTTTGTTCGTCATATTTTAACTGGATTTGTTTTTGAACAGGAACACGATAAACACGGCAGTGAAAATTTATGGGGTGCTGGACACTTTTTACGGTATTTTCACACGGACATTATATTTTCGTCGCTGATAACATCATGGCACCAGTGAACAACAAGCATATACACACAAAAATAATCTGCATTTGCCAAAACAGAGTCATTCCCAGCGAGCTGGCAGCAAAACAGTTCTGAAAAATTTATCGTGCTTTCTATAAATAGCATTGCAACGAAATTTATCGATTACACTTGCGTTGCGTTAAATGTGGAGACATCAATGACATTTTTCGCATAAAATATTGCACTGCAATATATCAGTTATTTATAACTACGAGACATAACTACAAAAGATAATTATGCAGTACAGAGACCTATCTGCAGACTTGTCTACTCAATCTGGGACCCGGGGGAATGCGTTTAGAAGAACAACTTATTCAAGAATTGTGATTTGTGATTATTGTCAAAAATTGTGCTTTTTGAAGCTCGAAATAAATTTCAAGCCATCGTTCGAACATAAATGGCACGTTTTGCGGCAATGCTGCACGGCAAACGTATAGTCGGACGCTTGTTTGTCAGTGCAGGCTGATGTTTCAATGTAGACGGCCCGGCAGGCGCTCGGATGATAACGGGCGCTATCGTCGCACGCAAACATACCGCTCTGAACCAGAAGCCTGCCAACGGCCGCGAACACAATGCTGCAAGGTGGGCAAACTTTGTGAAAGGCCGATTAAGAAGCCCCGGTGCTGACTTTAGTTTTCCGAATTAGACCCGCAGTGCAACTTGGGTACAACACACGTATCGAAGGCCTATACTGCATTGCATAAAAGAAACAAAATCGGGCATGCTTATGTATACAGTGCAACAATTACCATGCAATGCTTCTTGCATAAATGCGAGAGTATCCAAAGTGAGCCCGGGGGCTTTTATTCGGAAATTATCCCGAATACGCCCCCGGAGGCTTATTTGGGATACGTTTTGTGTTTCAAAATTAAAAACAGACGCATGTCCAAATCCAAAATAAAGCCCCGAGGCGCTGAGTCGAACTTCCGTGGTAATTTTGGAAAGTGGCAGAAAGTGTCATAGCTTTGGAAGCAATTCAACCTGTGTGTGACAAAAAAGGCTAAAATGAACGCACCAAAACGTCAATCCTATTGAAACGCTGTTTCGACGAAGAAAATCGCACATTGCAGTTCCTTAACCGAACGATGTAATTTTCCATGGTTTGGAGAACGAACGAACGAACGAATGAAAGAACAAATTAATGTTGATGCTGTAATTGGCCATGGTTTGGAGAAATAATGTTGTGTGACATTTGGCTGATGCTAGTGCAGTCAACGCAGCTCTTCAACTCCCGTCGTCCACGCAGCCCCAACATGCCGCATGTTGTCTTCATCGTGGTGTCATTCGAGGCTGTTTGCGTTTGACGACCAAGCAACAAGACGCGTGACTTTTCTGCGTTGTACCACCCAGATTAAAATGTTTGTACGATGAACTGCAAATCTAACTGCCGACCAAATCAAGATATAATTTACGTTTCATTTGCACTGTTGCCTTATTAACCTTCTTGTGTCGAGCAGAAGACGTTGCTCATTAAAATGTCATTTTGTAATTACTGCCGATTTTCCTGGCATAAGTACCATATGGTATGCAGGTTGTGGCAGTGGCGGATGGCAGGTTTCGGCCAAGGGGGGGAGTCATTTTTAAATACTGCATGTTCGATTGTTCAAAAGTCGTTTTTATCTAGTGCTGGTTTATAATTAAGCGATTTTACGCCAAATAACCACAAAAAATATGAGCATGCGCGCATAGCTCGTGAACTTTTTGGCACCTTTTGCGCGCGCGACAGCAAAAATTCATGGAAATGGATGTATCTGACGCGCGAAGCGCGCGATTTTCGGCCCTTTTAAGTGTATCAGAGCCAAGATCCTGCGATTTATGTGTCCGTTTCCTTTCATTCCTCCGAAATGGTGGCCTTCTTCAGGCCTTCTTTGACCAAACGGAGGCCTTGGTCCATGTGGCCCTCTCTGGATCCGCTAGTTGTGAGTAGTACAGGTGCCATATCCTGTTTAGAATTCCAAAAGCAAAAAATTCCGTCCGGAATGTGAATTCAACACAGCAAAAATAAAAAAACTTAAACACTTCGATGTCATACCCCATCAGGTCGGTCATATATACGACTGATTCAAGCTGCCCGACAAGTATCTCTGCAGCTTATATTCTCAATTCTGTGTGGTTTATGAGTGAATCTTGCTTATTCGACCCCAAGCTGTTGTGTCTGATGTTGGTTGCACAATCACTTTATAAGAATTGGTCAATTTTTTTTCCTGAATCGTAAAGAGGGAAAGTGACGGGGCAATGACGTTGCGTTGCGCGATCGTTCGAACAGAAAAAAGACAAGAAAAGTGCAGGTTCCGAATGAGGTGCAGCACGTCTCTGAATCTGCACGCACAGGCGGCGGAGTCCAAGTTCATGAAAGAAGGTTTCCTCAACTGTTGTGTCACCGTGCATCTACTTTAATTGGTTTTATTGGAATCGAATAAAAATAGAAAAGTACTTTTGATGGAAAAAAACAGATAATAAAAAAACAAGCTAATCAACAAGTACCAAACTAGCAGGACGATGTATGAGGTGAAGCTAGAGGGGCGTATTTATGTAAATATGCTATTCAAACACGACATAGCAATGTCACAAAGAAAATATATGTTTGTGAGCGAGCATTATGACAACATTATTTCATTCCTCGGATTTGTCAGCTTTCGCTGCGGGTGTCGTAGAGCCAACTTGATTGGATTTGCCACAGAACATCGTTTTCAGGGCCAGTCGAAATTCATCGTTGCTGACCGCGTAGATGAAGAAGTTGGCCGTTGAGTTCAGCACGGTCATCATGCCTAGGTGATGTTTCAAAGAGGTTATTCGCATATTTTGATTGAACAGTCGGGGTTTATGTCATTATTACGCTGCTATGGCGAATCATAAAATACTTTTGTGAGCCAGTTTTAAAAGTTCAGACATTGAATGGTGTGAAACTGCAAACGAACAGTCTACCAATCTTGCACTGTTCGAAATCAGAGCCAGTAAAACTCAAACTGGACCAGCTTGTGGATTTGCGTGCTAAGTGACGTTGCTCAGATTGTTCGACCGTTTTGTTTTTGCGATGTACTAAAATCATAAGCTTTGACCAGCCTGAAAATTGGTTCACGACACGCCAAATCAAACAACTGTTTTATGGCTAGAATGTGCCTCTATCGCGAAAAACACAAAACAAACAAAACCATCAACGGTCTAAAGGAAAAAAAGACAAATTTAGGTATTTTTCTGTCAAGTGGCGTTTCTCACGAGGATACCGATTGACACAACAATACACTAACCCACTAACGCGCCACTGAACTGCGTGACGTCAGAGTCGGGTGCCACATTGCGCAATGCCGTGTTTAGTAACATTGGTAGGGATGTGATGACGCAGAATGTGGTGGTCGTAACCACCAAGGTATTTAATTTAGCCTGTGATGTTTCATTAATGTACATTTGCATGGGGTAAAGCCAGCCCGCCCTACAGTTTGTGCGTGACTCATTTGACAAGGGGAGAAGGTAGAGTGACGAATTAGAGCTTCAACAGATAGACCCGAAACCCGAAACATAATTTTTTTCTATGTCCGTATTTCGGGTTTCGGGTTTTGAAAAAACCGAAACCCGAAACACGATGCATGATAATCGAAAATGTTTCGGTTTTGCCGCTTGTAGCTGACGTAAACAGTTTATACTGTCAGTCGAAACATTTTCGATTATCACGCTTCGTGTTTCGGGTTTCGGTTTTTTTCAAAACCCGAAACATGGACATGGAAAAAATTTATGTTTCGCGTTTCGGGTCTATCTGGCAGAGCCCTTAGGGCAGACACTTTTGTTTTCCGGGCTGTTTTGACTTATAGCCAGGGTTGGATTAAAAATTTTTTTTTATTATCGAACTTTTTTTTAACTTTTTTGAATTTTTAAAAATTTTTTAAGATTTACTTTTTTTTATTCCGGACCACAAAAATTTCCGTTCTCAACGTGAAAAATTGTCGAAAATTTTTGTATGTATATTTGATTGCACTTGAGAATATAGGAATAGTTGACACCGACCAGTTGTTTTCCCATTCCCAAACGGGCAGTAGTTAGGTTATATTTTTTACAATGAGCCAGATAACGTGACAATTCGCGTTGGGGATAGCCTGTCCACCATATGTACCAACATCTGTAGATTGTAGTATAAAAAGTGAAGGGAAAGTGAAGTCACGGGAAAGGCAAATGATTGACACATTTTTTAAGCAAAGTTACATGAAAACAGCTGCATAACCCGCGGTGTTGGAACGATAATTTTGGACTTCAAGCAGACGTGACTTCCTGGAATAACTGAATGCGCACATAATGACGGCTGCTTAGGTTGTTTAGTAGAGCCACGGACGGTCTAACGTTGTAATGACACTGTACCGATGCGAAATACAAGCGCCGCAGGCGATTTTTTTGAGAAAAACAAGCAGAAACATGCGTAAAAACATGCATTTTTACCACAAAAAGGGGGAAAATAATAAAAAAAAGTTGTGAAATAATAAAAAAGTGAA
The DNA here is from genome assembly GCA_030248065.1 of Rhynchonema sp. JSB1_4. Classification (NCBI taxonomy): domain Eukaryota; kingdom Metazoa; phylum Nematoda; class Chromadorea; order Monhysterida; family Xyalidae; genus Rhynchonema; species Rhynchonema sp. JSB1_4. The sequence goes on from JASAMV010003960.1 coordinate 9,445, forward strand.
CTTACTTTTCTAATTTTTAAAAACCGTAAAATGGCGAGCTTTTTTAAAAAAAAAACTTTTTTTACAAAAAAAATTTTTACTTTTTTTTAGCCCAACCCTGCTTATAGCAGGTCCAAACACGGGAATTGGCCGATTCATTTCTGAGGTTCTGCTCGTTTCGAGCTCCCTCCATTCTTGGACACATCAGGTCACTCGCCTCTCGTTTGCGGTTCATTTCGTCCTTCTGCTTATGTGCCACTGTGCTGCTTGTTGTCGTCGCGCTGCTGGCCGCCTGTTTCAGTTGCCGAACGTTCCACCTTCAAAGCTTGATTTGGTTGGAGTGTAGTAGTAGTAGTAGCACTTTTATTTCGTTTCAGACACGAAAAGGGTAGACATCAACAACCGCTCGAGGCGTGACAGTAACGACGAATACCTAGGTTTTTTACAATTTAGCCGGCACCAATGACTGCATTTGTCCATTGCAATCAGTTTTCTAGAGCAACACAAAATTGGATATATTTGCAAAAATAAATATACAAAGACAAAATAATATATCTAAATATACCACAAAAGTGCGTTGAGGATGGCCATTGCGCCGACAACGACAGCGTTGCCAACTGTGAACGCCTCGAAAAAGTTTGTGTCGACGTATTCGTTGAAATCCAGCTCTTCGTCAATCTGCGAATCGATCAAAATAAACGTTGATAAAAATTGATTTCAAAAAAGCACGACTAACCTCGAACCAATCACTGAACACTGCGTACACATAGATCACGCTCGGCACACTCAATGCCAGAATCACAGCCATCGCTTTCAGCGAGCGAATTCGGTGTTTCTTTTGACCTATAAATTGATCAGTCAATTCATGTATGTATGTTGTCAATCAATTGCCAATCTCTTACGGTAGTCGATCGGGTGTTTGACAGCGTAATAGCGATCGGCGGTGATCCAGAGCAATTGACGCAGCGAATACTCGATCGTGATTGGCATTGACACCGTCCACGCGAGTACGATGAAGCGACGAACGCGTAGAATCTGTGAACTTTGCGTGCGATGTGATAATAAATTGCCAAATTCGCTGCCGCCGCACAGTAAAGCACGCCCGATAGTTAATGTCAGGTTCTAAACCCGAAAATCAACTTGTGAAACATTCGGACAGCCAACGCACACGCAGCTTGCCAGCCAGCCAGGCAGCTGCGCGCAATGTTTCAGAACCGCGCATGGTTAGCGTTCGGGTTTATAACTTGACATTAACTATGGGGCCGTAGTTTACTGGGCGGCAGCGAATTTGGAAATTTACTACACAAGTGATCAAGATTATCACGAGCCATTTGGCACAGCTTTTTCAAATGCGTTGCTCAGAATCGCAATTCACAAAACTCCAACCATCAGTGCAGATCGGCCGGCAGGCTGCATATCATTTGATCGCTTCGAGCCCGATGAAGCCTGCGACCGACACACAACCTGCAGATCAACTGGCCCCGCCCGAAGCGATCAGGTGACATACAACCTCTTGAGTGACTGGTGTTGTTACGAATCAGACAACGCATTTTGAGAAAAGTCACCCAAAACTGCGCCTTCTAATTTGATACTGATCTGATGACGTGTTGTTTAACCATTTGATTCAGTTCAATCCAATTGTACACCAGAGCGGTCAAACAGCGCAACAGATCGAATGCAGCAAGAACGATCAAGTTGGTCATTTCGGTTCGCGTTCGCAACTTTTTGAATCTGAGATACATGTTCTGTGTGTATGTAAAGGCAAACGACGCCAACACGAGCCCGATTTCGGATGTATATAGTGTACTTGCAAAAAGCAAAGAAAGAGAAAATCGTCATGCGTAACACGTTGCATTCTACAACGCGTAACGTGCCCCAAATTAGCAGGTACGTCTGAATGTTTCACAATCTGCCCCCTCCGAATTCGGTCCCGTGTTGGCGCAGTGTTGCTTGTATAAATCATCGCATTCAACCACACGAATCCAAACATTAGTGATCAGGATTCGCACTAGCCTCGTGAACACGATCAAAATCAACACGTTCACAATCACGCCGAGGATTGCGAGCCAGTTGTTGAGCAGGTCCACCAGCAGAAACATCAACGGACCGCCGTCATCGCCACACGAAATGAACAAGCAGCCGAAATTCAGCCCGTCCGTGTTCTCAATCCCGTTTTTAGCACCGTTCGAGCTGTTGTTATTCGGTGCAGCCATTTTTTTCGTGCGCTGAGAATTGCTCGCCAAAATGTAGTATATTATGATGTCAATCGCAAACCATGTTGATTGATGAAAACTGGGTTGAACAGGCTGGGTTGAATCAGTGGTGCGCGCACAGAATTCGGAATAAGTGTGACTGCTGGGAGATCGCCCCTAGATTAGAGCAAATAGAGTCCAAATATGAATTTATCCAAGATCGCAAGCAAACCCTTGGCTCCAGGGACGCAAAATCTCAAATTGGCTTCAAGATGAATCCGAGAATTTCAAGTTTTCCGTCTTCTGGGGGGTTGTTTTTGTATTTTATGATAATTTTTTAATCAACTGTTGCCAAGTGACCTGTTTGATCGAATTCTGCCACAGCACCACCGACTTTCATACCAAGGCTGCACGACTACAGTCTGCTGCAGTGTCTCGAGTGGAAACGCAAATAATCAAAGAATATCTCTACAGGAAAAATAACCACTCGCCATGGTTACCGTCTCTTTGTTATTGTGGCCCGACAGGTGAACAGTTTGAGCTGCTTCAAATGATGGAGCCTGGCTGGGACGGCATTGTTGTAGGTTGAGTCTCCGCTAACAACCATCGGCTGATTTGCCCTTTTCTGGAAGTTCACTGTGCTTCTTTGCTGTGTATGCGTACACAAGACGGAAATACAGTGTGCATGGGCAAACTGCGCCAACATGAGCTCGATTTCGAAGGTGATGTGTATTCAAAACGAACGGAAATAGAAAATCATCATGCTTCGTTTCGTTTCGTTTCGTTTCGTTTTACTTTTCATGGTTATAACCACAAGGCATATGCGCAACATCAATATAATCATTGATAAAATGGATCGCATAACCTTTTTGTATCGTTTGGGCCCTCACTAGTTATTTGCTGAAAAAAGGGGATAACGTTTTTTCAAAGTTGTCGACTTCGACTGTATGTATCTTGCCCGCAAACGCGGATGCGGATGGAGCATCAATAGACATCTGCATTCATAGAAATAGAGCTGGAACACAAAAAACGCCAATTTCGGATGTGTTCGAATGAGGGCACCTGCTGGGCACTGTACAGTTCCGGCTGAAAGTTGAAGTCGCGTGCACGCGCGTGCACGCGGCGTGCACGCGACTTCCTAATGCTAAAACATAGGGAGCGCACGCCAGTGCACGCGAAGTCACTTCGACTTTTGCCTATACTTTGCACTGTTTCGCACGCGCGTGCACGCGACTTCAACTTTCAGCCTAGAATTGCACCCGGTACTGTACCTCAATGTTTCGGCACGTTATTTTATTCTCCAGCAACGCGGGAAACTGACGCCATCCTTCCGAAACCAAATATATCTAATCCAAGGCGAAGCTGAAGGCAAAAGTGAAGGGAAAGAACGCGCGAGTCATCGAGAACCAAAACCGATCAATTCCCAGACGAGAATCGCACCCACTAATTGTTGGGTTGCTTCAACCTTGAATTACAGTATTTCTGTTCAGCTTTATCAATTCATTCATTTTTTCCAGACAGGTTATCCTCCGGAACACCTGCAAAGCGATTGCTCGAGAAGATGAATGGAAACTACTAATTGAAAATAACACAAGCTGCACAATAGTCAGGGAAGAAAATATAGTTAACAACCGGTCTGATCGCATACATTAGTTTGATCCCGCGCGACATCTTTTAAGCCTACCAGTCAGATCACAAATAAACTTGACCTTGAATGTTGACCGGAAGAAGGCAATATAAGACAGGAGTGTAGAAACACAACGGAATTGTCTCACAGGGACCACGGAGAAAACCTGCACTTTTTGGGTCGAGTTTTGGAAAACTTTCAGCTCCTTAATAGCATCTCCGTTGGCTCTGTTCTGAAACGTTTCCGAATTGTGTCCTCTATTGTGTCCTCTGTTCTCTCTCTAAGGCTCTATTCGATGGGGCTGTGCGTACGGAAAATTTAGATAGATGCCCGGTAGATTTTGAATTTTTTCCTGTGCTTGATATGGATCAGTATGTTTTCCTGCGAGTTTCACACCATTCTCCGCGAAATATGCCCAGCGCAGTAATTCGATCGAGTATTTTATGGAAAAATTGGCACCTGGTTGTCAAAACAAAGTCGTTAGAAAGGTGCGATGTTTTCTATCCAAGCTGACGACATCACCCAATACATTTGCAAATTTTGAATGAGATAATTGCCAAACAGATTGACCAGGTGGCACAAAGCCGAAAAACGTGGATAAACTTCAAAAGAAAGGCAGGTGAGGGTAATTATAGCTGATCGATATCAGCTTCGTATCGCATTTAAGCACCGCCTTGAACAATCAGGGCTCCTAACAATAGGAAAGCCAAAATTCCGTTGTCAAGTGTCCAATATTCTCATCAAGTTTGCTTGTTAACGACGTTGTTTTTTACGACTTGGAGCTCTCGCCATGGCTGCATGTAAATACAGTACCTTGCTTCTTGCTCAAATTTTTGGTTTATTCGTTTAGATATTGTTGGCTGTACTCAGCTTACTTGCAGTAGCTACTGTAACTGGGCCGAGTTATCGTATTACCCGCATCAAGAAATAGTACGTACTGACAGTGGCGGAGCCAGCTTTCGGCCAAGGGGGCCAGGCCATATCCCAAAACTCATTTCTATCTGGTACACGTTTGGTTTTTTTTGAAATAAATCGTTTTTATCCCGTGCTTGTTTATAATTGGGCCATTATAAACTAAATACCATACTATATGTATATGAGTATGCGGGCGTGGCGCGCGAAATTTTTGCACTTTTTGCACGCGCGACGGCCAAGTTTCAATTATATGGGTGTATCTGACGCGCGAAGCGCGCACTTTTTGGACTTTTGAGGTGTGTAAAGGCCTAACTATACTTCGTTCTCTCAGAGAACAAAGAACAAATTCTCGCGCGCTGATTGGCTGGTGAACATACGTGGACCAATCAGCGCGCGAGAATTTATTCTTTGTTCTCTGAGAGAACGAAGTATAGTTAGGCCTTTAGAGTGCAAATCCTGCGATTTAGGTGTCCCGCTTCCTTGTTTTCTCCGAAATGGTGAGGGGCCACTTTGACCAAAGGGGGGGGCAGGCCCCCTGGCCCCCTGGATCCGCTAGTTGTACTGAGTGCAGTAATGTTGGTCTGTTTCGCAGACCGAGCCGCTAGGGCTAGTCAGTGCGAACGGCTCTGGCAAATTTGCCTCCAAAAAGCTCCACCAGCAGATATAAATTGTATAGCTGAGCAGCGCCTCCCAATAGTACATATAGCCTTTCATTTTATACTCGGTCCAAACAAAGTAAAGGCAAACTACACCAACACGAGCCCGATTTCGAAGGTGGTGTGTGTTCAAAACGAATAGAAAGAGAAAATCATCATGCTCCACTTTGTATTCTTCAACGTGTCACATTTCCCAAATCAGCAGCCACGTATGAATGTTTCACTATTCTGCCAGCTGCGAAATCGGGTTCATGTTGGCGTGGTTTGCCTATACACAGCAAATGTTTCATCGCAACAACAGCCATCAAGTAACACGCATGTTTCGAGCCACGATGTCGACCTGCTGGTTATCATCCACGACGATGACTGCTGTTTTCAAGGCGTTGAAACATTTTCTGCATATCGCCTCTGGACTGTTATAAAACGGAAAGACTAAACCTCCAGTTAAAATGGCACTTTTCACTTTAGGTTATTCGAAATCGAAACAGTCCCTGTATTTCCAAAATTTCACTTGGAGAATCGTAAATCGTCAAAAAAAAACCAAACCATGCGTTGCACGGTTGTTTTTTCGCTGATCTGTGTTGGTTTCCAAAATTGATCTTTGTCATCAGGGTTGAAAAAAAATTTTTTTAATTAACGAGCTTTGTTTAAAAAAAATTTTTTTTTGACGAAAAACTTTTTTATTAGAGCGCTTATAGATTGAACTGGAAATATTTCTGGAGCAACAATTTTTTATTCCATGTCCGAAAGCCAGAAATATCTCCAGCTCAATCTATACACAAACTGGAGATATTTCAGGAGCAGTTCGAAACATTTATGCGCCCAGCCTATTCAAGAAAAAATGTGGTGTGAGTGCATGCAACATTTTCTTTGATTACAGGGTGTGCCAAATTATATCATGGATTATTGTTTGTGCAGCAACAGTTGAATGGTGATAAAACGCAAAGTACACCGAACAACAGCTTTAGAATTTTGAAAGTTATATTTGCCAAGCTATTCGTTATTTTGTAAAAATGTGTTTTCACATGCCCGAGAATTCTAAACGATGCCCCTATTTGGCGCGTTATCAGAATTGAGCTTCCGACCTCGGTATGCACTTTATTTTGTTTTTGTGGTATGCAAGCGATCTCGTTGTTAGAATTTTCCTTGTGAACCATTAGTTCAGTACAGGGTGCTCAACTGAAATTTTCAGGTGTGAATTTTTCTTTAAAAAACGCGTTCTCGGGCATGAGAAAACATGTTTGCAAAATAGTAAGTTTAGCTTGGCAAACTTTAAAAAAATCCAATGCTGATGTTGGGTGTACTTTGCGTTTTATAACCATCAAACTGTTGCTGCACAAACAATAATTCATGTTTGGCACACCCTGTAATCAAAGAAAATGCTGCATGCACTCACACCACGTTTTTTCTTGAATAACTTGGACACATAAATGTTACGAACTGCTCCAGAAATATTTCCAGTTTTGCGTATAGATTGAGCTGGAAATATTTTTGGACCTGTGACATAGAATAAAAAACATGGCTCCAGAAATATCTCCAGTTTTGCGTATAGATTGAGCTGGAGATATTTCTGGCTTTCGGACATAGAATAAAAAATTGTTGTTCCAGAAATATTTCCAGTAAAATCTACATATACGCGCCCTTAGAAAAGGTGTTGCAAACGACGTTTCAGGATAAATGAAATCGATACAACATATTTTTCAAAAATTGAAAAATTTTCGCCTGAGACCGAACTTGTGTGGTGACACCCGGCAGTGCAGATTCCAGGATCTCCGACCAGTCTTTGGTTGATGTTCACTAACGATGTTGCTCTGATGTATTGTAGCATGCCGTACAACACGTATTTTAATGCATCTAATGCCGAATATCTGATATACGACCATCGAAATATCGATTACAGCCCAAATCTTGCAGGTCAGATCGACTTTGCGCACCAGGTTTTGCACCAGACTTGCATATATACATGTGTAGTAGAATGTCGTAGTACATTATCGGTGCCACATCATTATAAAAGACCAGCCCCGCGCATCCCTGTAGGGATTTGGGGACAATACAGGGCGTCGCAGGCGCGATTTTGGAAAAAATGTCCCGTCCACACAAAAAAGTGCCAATTTTTTGCCTCGAAAAAGGCCATTTTTGGACATTTCAGCCCATTTTGGGCAACTTTTTTTATTTAAAAAAAGCAAAATCTGAGTTTCAAAAAAAAATTTCACTTTTTTTAACAACCCGCATAGTATAGTAAATTTGCAAATTCGCTGCCGCACAGTAAAGTACGCCCCATAGTTAATGTCAGGTTATAAACCCCGAAAATCAACTTGTGAAACATTCGGACAGCCAACGCACACGCAGCTTGCCAGCCAGCCAGGCGGCTGCGCGCAATGTTTCAGCACCGAGCATGGTTAGCTTGCGGGTTTATTACTTGACATTAACTATGGGGCGTATTTTACTGTGCGGCAGCGAATTTGGAAATTTACTACACATAAAAACATTTTGACACGAGTTCTGTGCTGGTTCTCGTCAACTCGCGAGCTCGATTAAAACTGCGTGGTGAATGGAGGATTGTGTATTGCTAAAAACGATCTTGTGATGCCCGCGCAAGAATGTGGCTTCTCACTCTCATTCAGATGTCCGCGTTGTTGCGGCCAGCGCCGGCGGAAGGCGGAGATGCGACTGGCGGCGGTCAGGGTCGGGAGGATATCAACCCCATCGGAAGTATCTCACTCAAACTATTCTCGCAGTGGCAGTTGAGAAATGCCGAGCCCGAGCCCGAGCCTGTGCCCCAGCCTGTGCCCCAGCCTGTGGCCCAGCCTGTGCCCCAGCCTGTGGCCCAGCCTGTGCCCCAGCCTGTGGCCCAGCCTGTGCCCCAGCCTGTGGCCCAGCCTGTGCCCCAGCCTGTGGCCCAGCCTGTGCCCCAGCCTGTGCCCCAGCCTGCGCTCGAGCCTGTGCGGCTGGAACGGCCCCAATTGCGGGTGAGCAAAGGTGGCAAGAAATGCCACAAATACCGTATTGCCTCCAATTGAAGCCCCCGGGTCTGGCATACTTGGAAAAACCAGAAATCGTCTCCCAATAGATGCCCCCCAACGTTGTGTGCCAATTTTCACAGTCAGTAATGTGCGCACTAATAGCCTTTTATTCTGTGCAACTGATTGTGTACAGAACTTTTTCTGAAACTGGGTGAAAGCAATCGTGATTAGTGTTTTGCATAAGCGTAGCAATTTTTCATTTTTAAGACTAAAATGGATTACAATTTTATGATGTTCCTCTGGTACTTAAAGGGGAAATTGCACATTCCTAATCGCCCTTCAAACTTTGCAAGTGCTTAGACTGCAGTCTGGGCATCACAAAACACAAATTATTTAGTATGAATTTGCTAAGATGCATCCATGAGATGCAGTTCAAAAGGAACCGCCGGGAAGAAAATTTGCCGCGGACCGGCCGAATTTCTACCTGCACATTCAGGGTTTCAAATGGTCTCGACGCGATCTGCTAATGTTTGCGTCAGAACAAAATGTTTCAGCCCGCTCGCCACGCTGGTTGCACGGGCGATGCCGCACGCAATGAAAGAGAATGACGAAAATTTTCGAAATTTATTTTGCGAGATGTGGCAAGTTGGCTGGTGCACCATGGAACATTTTGTTCTGACGCAAATATTAGCAGATCGCGTCGAGACCATTTGAAACCCTGAATGCGCAGGTAGAAATTCGGCCGGTCCGCGGCGAATTTTCTTCCCGGCGGTTCCTCTTTATTTGCATCTTGTGGTTGCACGTCTGAGAATTGGCAACAAGTGATTTGACTTTTGTGATGTCCAAACTGTTATCTAAGCCCTTGTAAAGTTTGAAGGGCGAAAAGGATGCACATTCCTAATCGCCCTTCAAACTTCGCAAGTGCTTAGACTGCAGTCTGGGCATCACAAAACTCAAATTATTTAGTATGGATTTGCTAAGATGCATCCATGAGATGCAGTTCAAAAGGACCCGCCGGGAAGAAAATTTGCCGCGGACCGGCCGAATTTCTACCTGCACATTCAGGGTTTCAAATGGTCTCGACGCGATCTGCTAATGTTTGGGTCAGAACAAAATGTTTCAGCCCGCTCGCCACGCTGGTGGCACGGGTGATGCCGCACGCAATGAAAGAGAATGACGAAAATTTTCGAAATTTCTTTTGCGAGATGTGGCAAGTTGGCTGGTGCACCATGGAACATTTTGTTCTGACGCAAACATTAGCAGATCGTGTCGAGACCATTTGAAACCCTGAATGCGCAGGAAAAATTCGGCCGGTCCGCGTCGAATTTTCTTCCCGGCGGTTCCTCTTTATTTGCATCTTGTGGTTGGACGTCTGAGAATTGGCAACAAGTGATTCGACTTTTGTGATGTCCAAACTGTTATCCAAGCCATTGTAAAGTTTGAAGGGCGAAAACGAATGTGCAATTTCCCCTTTAAGATTGGAACACTTTCTAATCTGAATTTCATTTAGAATCTTAAGTACCAGACAAGTGCTGGCACTGTCATCAGTTTTACGCTGAAAGTAACTGAAACACGATTGCTTTACCCAGTTTCCGAAAATATACTGGACGGTGAAACTGATGCTGCGGAAATGGCCATAGATCTTTCGGGCCGGCAATTTCACCGCTTCTCATATCCTCGATATTTGTTTTCTCCTAGAAGATGTTCGGCTACGGTGTGCGGAGCCCTATTTAGCCAGAGTGGCGCTGAAAAAATTGAGGTCCCCTTGCAATAGAAAGCGTCTTCTAATAGAAGCCGGCGCGGTATGTACTGTAACTCGATTTCTACTCATGCCCATGATTATATTAATTCGTGCATTTATTTTCAGACTGGATGAGGCTGACTTGAGACTGGAGCGAGCAGAACTGCATGAAAACAACAGACGGTGATCTTTTATAAATTCCTTAGGATTATACATCAAAACCGCGGTTTCTCACACTTCTTTGCACGTGCGCGTTGAATAAAAAATGGTGAAAAAAGACCAGCAACGTCTGTTAGTCGACGAGACGTGCAGGGTTGGAAAAAAAATTTTAAACAAGTTTTTTTTAAAAAAAAAACTTTTTTTAAAAAAAATTTTTTTTAAAAAGTCTCAGATTCGGGGAAATTTTCACAAATTTGCCTAAAAAACGCGCAAAATCGCGAAAAAATACAACTTTAATTGACAAGTCACTTTTGTGACTTGGTTTGCATCACTTATGAAGGGTGTTTACGTCATTTCGATGCGATTCAACAGTCTGTGCTTGTTATGGACCTATGGTTGCTGCTTTGTGGTATCAGACACGACAGTTTGTGGTCGAATAAGGAAGATTCACTCATAAACCATACAGAATTGAGAATATAAGCTGCAGAAATACTTGTCGGGTCGCTGAATCAGTCGTATATGACCGACCCGATGGGGTATGACATCAAAGTACCATGTAGGCACGTGCATACTGTGTCTCATGTATCACGGGAAGGTATAATAACATCATTTGGGGCATCTTAGATACCAAATACATGCCCCAAAAGTGATTTTGTGAAGAAAATTTTTCGACCCTGGAGAAAAAATGACAAAAAATAACCCCCAAAAAGGCCATTTTTGGACATTTTAGAACATTTTGTTCCCCCGAAAAATTTTTTTCAAAATTTTTTCAAAAACCTTTTTTTGTGCCCAACCCTGGAGACGTGACTCGCAAACAAATGAGCGTTACTGCAACTGAAGTTTCAAAGCACAAAAACACGATGATGATGAAAAAACAAGAAAGGCGTGTTTTATGGTTGGATGTTTGTTTCACAGCATGAATCTACAACACTCAAAGAGAAACATGTCCGTGTTCAACATTTCTGCATTTGTTTCGTGGCAGCGTGACGGCGGATACTCAGCAGCAGCTCAGCTGATACCCCATCTTGTACCGACTTTTGGCAGAACATGCTTGGCACAAAAAAATTGAACATGCTTGCTAGAAGTTCAGGACATGGTGACAGGACAGGACAGAGGCGCTGCTTTAATAGGCTTCATCTCAACCTCTCAACCCGTCGTATGACCGCTGAACATGCCAGAATCCGCGCAATCGCTGTTTCAAACTCCGTGAGCTCCACGAACAACCACACAAGCTTCCGATGGTCGAAGTCACGATTGTCTCCAAGATAAACCCCGCTTTTCGATCAGACGGCGTTGTACTACACTGTCGTCTCTGAGTCCGGTACTATGGCTGGAATTTTCGAAACGGTGTAAAGGTCAGTTGGGCGTAAAGGTCGGTGTCAAGTTCTTTCGAAAGCTCGGTCGGCGTAGCTCGGTGTAAACGTGAAACATTGCCTGTTATTAACGTGGAATGTTTCAAGTTTACACCGAGGTCGATCACACTGAGCTGTCGACCGAGCTTTCCACCGACCTTTACACCCAACTGACCTTTACACTGTTTCGAAAAAATCACCCTATATGATGCACTGTAACAGCAGTGAGTTTGGCCCGTTTTGACTTGTTTTCACAGCGACAGACGACACGCATGTGCCAGGACTCCTCGGTGCGGACACCTCTGTCAGCTTACACATTCATGTCTCGCTTTGTTTGTCTGGGGGCAAGTTCAGAAAGTGTCGGGCTAAATCTTTGAAAAATATTTGCCCATGTAGAGCAGTCGTGATTAAAGAGTGGAAATGTGGCCAATTTACACCCCCAGGGAAACAAAGAACAGAGAACAAATTATCGCGTGGTGATTGGTTGCTGGACGCGCGACAGCCAATCAGCTCGGAAGTCGGCCAAGACGTAGGGCCGGTCAAGACGTAAGGTTCGGCGACACGTAGGGTTGGACAAGACGTAGGGTTCAGGCGGCAAGACGTAGGGTTCACTGGTCAAGACGTAGGGTTCATGAAATGTAAAAAGTTTGAAAAGTGGTAGGAATCTGCCATGCATGGAGATGTATTACCGTGGTTCAGTGCATGGCATTCACCCACTCTGTTTCAAGTCATATTGAGCATGGGATATGCACGATTGGACCGTTTTATCCGAAACATCACAAGTTGTCAAAAATATGACATATACCCCTTGCAAGGTAAATGTTCAATTAGCAAGCACGCAAGCTGCAATGAAGCTGGCACGAGCGTACCTTCACCGACGTCAACCATTCAGGTACCAAACAATTCCGGCTGCGATGCTGAACACATTGGTTGTACTCATTTCACGGTTGCTTAAAGTTTCGTTGGTCAAATGAGCGGTATACGCCCATGTGCACCTGACATGGTACATACATACTGTACATATACATATATGTACGTCAGCTGCGCGCATGTGCACGTGCCCTGGCACATATGTACATACATATATGTTGTGACCTTGTTCTGTTACTGGTACTTTATATTCGCACATGCACACTTTATCTGATAATATAAATGGCTTTACAGCAACAAATAACATGTATTGCACCGTATCATGTAAAGCGAAACCACTCAGAAAATACACACAAACCACCGTGATGTGCCCATTGGCGTACCCGTGCGAACGTTGATATCAAGCACAAATGAATAAATGACATCAGACAGATGGCATAAAGCCAGAAAAACAAGAAATTTGAAAATTCAAGTGGACAGGACAAGTAGTAAAGGTGACAGAGACCCCAAAATGTGCGTAAAAGTATGTAATATGTTCACTGTATGTACATACATATTCAGGATGCAACAAAATTAGACAAAATGTACGGCTCCACAACAAAAAAATCAGAAAATATGAGCTGTATCATCAAATGCAGGAACAACGCGAGTAAAGCAATCTCACCAAAATAAAATAATAATCCATTTCACAAGTCTAAATACAAAGCCTCATTGGGATGCGCAATTGGGGAGCGCAATGTGTCAATTGAAGAGAGCGACGGCGAACCATGTGAATGCATAAATCTGGGATCGCGAATCAAAACATCATTCTGTTCGTCGTTCAAAACGAATACATCATGACGGCGGTGGGCGGCGCCGTTCGGTAGGGGCGTTGACGTAGCCTGAATAGAAAAGGGCAAAATTGAACGGTACAGTGACAGTTCGTTTCAGTAACTTCATCGAAGAACAACGTACCGACTGTGCACCTGATGTTTCACGCATTGAGTAGCTGTGCAGATTTATAGTGGTGCACGAACGACTCACTCCAGATGGATGGTCCGGCAGCGCAGCCGAACTCAACGCAGAGGGTGGAGGGTCGTTGGGTGTGGCCGGTGGGGGTGGCATCGAACTGGCAGCGACCTGTTCATCCTCAGACGATGAATCGGCGTCGCTTGATTCGAAATTCGGGTCACCAAATTCGGCGGTGTGTTCCTGTCTGTGGGCCTGCAGCGCCTGTGCCAGCTGCCAAAAATACAACAAAGCAAAGGAAACTGTGCACACGCGCACACGCAACTGAACATGATTCTGAACAATGCACAGCACACAGTTTGAAGGTGCTGCCGTATAATGTTGCACAACCATCAGCTGTGGTTTGGTTTCACTGCGGCGCTCTTTCATTGTCTGGTGCACGTATGCCAGCGTGCACCTGACGTATTTACTGTATGTATACATAGATTGGTAGAGTGTGGGTGCATGTCGACATGTGATAACAGACCAAGGTCACAACACATACCGACATACAGTATATGTATGTATGTATGTGCCAGGGCAGGTGCACATGCGCGCAGCTGACGTATGTATATGTATATGTTCATATGTATGTACCATGGCATGTCCACATGGGCGTATATCGCTCATTTGACCAACGAAACTTTAAGCAACCATGAAATGAGTACAACCAATGTGTTCAGTATCGCAGCCGGAATTGTTTGGTACCTGAATGGTTGAAATCGGTTAAGGTACGCACGTGCCAGCTTCATTTCAGCTTGCGTGCTTGCTAATTGAACATTTACCTTGTAAGGGGTATATGTCATATTTTTGACAACTTGTGATGTTTCGGATAAAACGGTCCAATCGTGCATATCCCATGCTCAATATGACTTGAAACAGAGTGGGTGAATGCCATGCACTGAACCACGGTAATACATCTCCATGCATGGCAGATTCCTACCACTTTTCAAATTTTTTACATTTCATGAACCCTACGTCTTGACCAGTGAACCCTACGTCTTGCCGCCTGAACCCTACGTCTTGCCGCCTGAACCTTACGTCTTGACCGGCCCTAGGTCTTGGCCAGGTACCATCAGCTCGTGAGAATTTGTTCTCTGTTCTCCCAGAGAACGAAGTATAGTTAGGGCATAACTTGTATAATCATCGCATTCAACCACACGAATACAAACATTAGTGATCAGGTTCGCACTAGCCTCGTGAACACAATCAAAATCAACACGTTCACAATCACGCCGACGATTGCGATCCAGTTGTTGAGCAGGTCCACCAGCAGAAACATCAACGGACCGCCGTCACCGCTACACGAAATGAACAAGCAGCCGAAATTCAGCCCGTCCGTGTTCCCATTCCCGTTTTCAGCATCGTTCGAGCTGCTATTCGGTGCAGCCATTTCTTTCGTGCGCTTGAGAACTCGCCAAATTCACCACTCTGATGTCTATAGCAAACCACGCTCATCAATCAAAATTGGGGTTGATCAGGTTGTGTTGAATCAGGGGTGCGCGCACAGAATTCGATTAAAGTGTCACTGCTGGGAGATCGGCCATAGATTTGAGCAAATCAAGTCCAAATAGGTATTGGTTGCACAATGACTTTATAAGAGTTGGTCAAATTTTTTTCCTGAATCGTAAAGAGGGAAAGTGACGGGGCAGTGACGTTGCGTTGCGCGATCGCACACAAAGCATGTAGTAAAGAGAATGTTTCAGACCTGCGGCAACGTGGTTGATCTGCTAGATCATTTTCAGCTGAAAATGTTTTGTGAGAATCACAAATAGCACAGTAGTGACTGAACGTGAAAATCAGGATTCAATTTGATGAATTCTTATAGCCATTGTGCTACCAATATTTATCTAGATCGCAAGCAAACCCTGAGATCCAATGACCCAAAAACTCAAATTGGCTTCAAGGGGAGTCGAGAACTTGTTTGGGGATTTCACGTTTTCCGCCGTTACGTAGTGCACATTTGACCAACTCCAGCAGCAACAAATAGGACTCATGTTTGAATTGGGATGTACAGTATGACAACCTTCGGATGTACAATGACAAAAAACTGAAAAGCAACGCGCGCCATTATGCTCTGTGCAGAGACACCCCGATGAAACCGACCGCCCTATGCTTACAATATGTACAATATGTGCACAAACAACGTTGAACAATGGCCACATAAGTCGTCACGGATTGTATGTACGTGCCCGACCAAAGGGCATAAATCAAGGATGCACTATCCACCTGATCAAACGGCGTAAATGCGTCCGATGCACCAGAAAAGTTTGGATCTCGAATTCTGTCGAAAAAGCTGTCCTTATTCAGCCAAGGGGAGCGCAGAAGCGGCAGAAATTTATCGCCACCCTCGAAAATTGGGTGTTAGACAGCGTTCGATGCAGGTACCCTTCAAGAGAACCTAAACACGGATACGGTAATGCCGTCAAGTTACCGTACATATATTTACGATATGTATGCGCCGGCAGCAGCTGTAAATTATCATCGACTGAAATAAAAGCGCTGAGTTACCGTTCAGTTTATGGTGTGGCTTGGTTGTAGGCTAATTTCCAAAACCATAAACTTCATGATCAATCCTAATCAAAATATGCGCACGAACATAAAACCATGCAGTAATATTGCAGTCACTCACCCGCATGAACCACTGCGAAAACGTCAGCGCCTCGTCAGCCTCACTCTGAAACGCCAGACACCTTAGTGGCTTGGTTGATCAGAAAAACAACAACAACAACCAAGCTCATGTATTATATCGGTAAATTATGTACGTACATTTACCACGAGACTAACTAGCACACGCAAATATATGAATAATTGCGCTGGTCTCAGTTTAACTGCCAGCTCAACCACAACTGACCTCGGTTTAAAGCAGGTCATTGCGTTAATCAAGAGAAAATGTTCACAGATCTACATTATTTGCTCCATGACGACAACGAACACACCAACCACTCCAATAATGCTGTACAACGCGGGTCTGATCAGAACAATCGTGGGCGTGCCACTGGCATTCACCGGTCGCATGTACGGCTGACGCCATTGGCGATGGAACAGGTCGTCGAACAGACGCTGATGCGGCTCGAGGTCGTCTGTATTGGATGTGTTTTTTGAGTTCGATAAATTCGAGTTGTCGATTGTGATGGAGACAGCTTTCAGATGCGATATGAAGATCATGTGTACAAGTGGCGTGACAAGATTCATTGTGAACGCTCCACACCGGCTAAGTTTAAGGGTTAATTTACACGTAGGTTGATTTGTATTATGTAGAGGTATTGTTATTGTGCACAGAGACATATTTCTGCCGACGGTATCAAGCCTGGCCCAGAACCCATATATCACTGATGTTATTCGAGGTGAAAGCAAACAGGCAACCGCCATAAATTACCCATCTGCTGCTGCATGGTTTTATGTTCGTGCGCATATTTTGATTAGGATTGATCATGAAGTTTATGGTTTTGGAAATTAGCCTGCAACCAAGCCACACCATAAACTGAACGGTAACTCAGCGCTTTTATTTCAGTCGATGATAATTTACAGCTGCTGCCGGCGCATGCATATCGTAAATATATGTACGGTAACTTGTCGGCATTACCGTATCCGTGTTTAGGTTCTCTTGAAGGGTACCTGCATCGAACGCTGTCTAACACCCAATTTTCGAGGGTGGCGATAAATTTCTGCCGCTTCTGCGCTCCCCTTGGCTGAATAAGGACAGCTTTTTCGACAGAATTCGAGATCCAAACTTTTCTAGTGCATCGGACGCATTTACGCCGTTTGATCAGGTGGATGGTGTATCCTTGGTTTATGCCCTTCGGTCGGGCACGTACATACAGTCCGTGACGACTTATGTGGCCATTGTTCAACGCAGGCGTGCGCGTGAAGCGTTGTGCACATATTGTAAGCATATAGGGCGCGGTCGGTTTCATCGGAGTGTCTCTGCACAGAGCATAATGGCGCGCGTTGCTTCTCAGTTTTTTGTCATTGTACATCCGAACGTTGTCATACTGTACATCCCAATTCAAACATGAGTCCTATTTGTTGCTGCTGGAGTTGGTCAAATGTGCATAACGTAACGGCGGAAAACGTGAAATCCCCAAACAAGTTCTCGACTGCCCTTGAAGCCAATTTGAGCTTTTGGGTCAGTGGATCTCAGGGTTTGCTTGCGATCTAGATAAATATTGGTCGCACAATGACCATATAAGATAATTCATCAAATGAATCCTGATTTTCAAGTTCAGTCACTCTTAACCACTGTGCTATTTGTGATTCTCACAAAACATTTTCACCTGAAAATAATCCAACAGATCAACCACGTTGCCGCAGGTCTGAAACATTCTCTTTACTACATGCTTTGTGTGCGATCGCGCAACGCAACGTCATTGCCCCGTCACTTTCCCTCTTTACGATTCAGGAAAAAAATTTGACCAATTCTTATAAAGTCATTGTGCAACCAATACCTATTTGGACTTGATTTGCTCAAATCTAGGGCCGATCTCCCAGCAGTCACACTGAATCGAATTCAGTGCGCGCACCCCTGATTCAACACAACCTGATCAACCCCAATTTTGATTGATGAGCGTGGTTTGCTATAGACATCAGAGTGGTGAATTTGGCGAGTTCTCAAGCGCACGAAAGAAATGGCTGCACCGAATAGCAACAGCTCGAACGATGCTGAAAACGGGATTGAGAACACGGACGGGCTGAATTTCGGCTGCTTGTTCATTTCGTGTAGCGGTGACGGCGGTCCGTTGATGTTTCTGCTGGTGGACCTGCTCAACAACTGGCTCGCAATCCTCGGCGTGATTGTGAACGTGTTGATTTTGATTGTGTTCACGAGGCTAGTGCGAACCTGATCACTAATGTTTGGATTCGTGTGGTTGAATGCGATGATTTATACAAGCAACACTGCGCCAACACGGGACCGAATTCGGAGGGGGCAGATTGTGAAACATTCAGACGTACCTGCTGATTTGGGGCACGTTACGCGTTGTAGAATGCAACGTGTTACGCATGACGATTTTCTCTTTCTTTGCTTTTTGCAAGTACACTATACATCCGAAATCGGGGTCGTGTTGGCGTCGTTTGCCTTTACATACACACAGAACATGTATCTCAGATTCAAAAAGTTGCGAACGCGAACCGAAATGACGAATTTGATCGTTCTTGCTGCATTCGATCTGTTGCGCTGTTTGACCGCTCTGGTGTACAATTGGATTGAACTGAATCAAATGGTTAAACAACACGTCATCAGATCAGTGTCAAATTAGAAGGCGCAGTTTTGGGTGACTTTTCTCAAAATGCGTTGTCTGATTCGTTAGGGCGCGGCCATGCAAACGCGGGCGCGGGTCGCGGGTCAGAAAAATATTCTATGTTTTAGACCCGCTCCGCGTTTGCATGGCCGCACTTGCGGGCGCGGGTCGCGGGTCAGAAAAATATTCTATGTCCCAGACCCGCGTCCGCGTTTGCATGGCCGCACTTGCGGGCGCGGGTCGCGGGTCACTCGAAACATTTCTTTGGCTGGGCTTGTAGCGCGCGAAAACTGTAGTGTTTTAAAGCAGACGAACCATTCTTAGTCCAGTCGCCAGGAAATCAATTGTTTGTTTTTTATATTGTAACAAAAACTCGTGAAGCGCACCTTGAACACTTTTTGTTTAATTGATTTTGTTTGAATGCAACAAGCAGTCAGTTATGAAGTAAGTGGTTGTGTGAATTAATTTGACTGCATTTGGGTGGCACGGGCCTGGTCGTGCACGTGCACTAGAACAAGAATGTATAGCACGCAGAAGTGAACCAATCAGCGTCGTAGAGCCTACGTCGCATACATGCACTCGCAGTCGTCTATTTAATCAGCTGCATTTGTTTGTGTGTCAGCTGCCGGTCGCCCATTTCCACGGTCGCAGTCTGCCCGTGTTCGTGCGCGATGACCGAATCCATCCATCATGACGAAATTGGCTCACAACGCCACCCGCTGCACAATCGTGCGCTTGTTTGGACGCCGAGGCGGCATTATTAGATCGGCGTCTGCACAACCGCAACTTCGATGACGACAATGTGTAGCCGCTGAACCGTTGGACTTCGGTCCACTTATCCTAACCCAACGGCCCTCTTCAGAGCCACCACCTACAAATCATGGCTTTATTGTGACATTTGATGCTCACATTTTCAATTTTTCGCACTTAGTTTCAGTGTGATGTTCCTACCCTAGAGTTTGAAGTTTTGTTGCGTTGGTGATGTGTGTATTATTTCTTTGTTTCTGCAATATGACCCCAAAACACAGACGCCCCAATAATAAACCCAAAACCACACGACGTTCACTAAACAATGCTTTATCTCCAACAGCCACGTAAATCTGCCAACTCACAAACCAACCACAGCCCAACTGACACGTATCACAGCAAAACACACAATAAGAACACGCGCACGTGGGAATGTTTCATGATATTGGTGGCAGGCAACAGGGAAGGCTTAAACATTACTCTCTAGCCAACAGCCGGCATAATGCACTGCACTAAAGAACAGAATTTATTGTGGCGACTAGTCTAAACAGTTCGTCTGCTTTAAAACTGTAGTTTTCGCGCGCTACAAGCCCAGCCAAAGAAATGTTTCGAGTGACCCGCGACCCGCGCCCGCAAGTGCGGCCATGCAAACGCGGACGCGGGTCTGGGACATAGAATATTTTTCTGACCCGCGACCCGCGCCCGCAAGTGCGGCCATGCAAACGCGGAGCAGGTCTAGAACATAGAATATTTTTCTGACCCGCGACCCGCGCCCGCGTTTGCATGGCCGCGCCCTAACAACACCAGTCACTCAAGAGGTTGTATTTCACCTGATCGCTTCGGGCGGGGCCAGTTGATCTGCAGGACTGCAGGTTGTGTGTCGGTCGCAGGCTTCATCGGGTCTCGAAGCGATCAAATGATATGCAGCCTGCCGGCCGATCTGCACTGATGGTTGGAGTTTTGTGAACTGCGATTCTGAGCAACGCATTTGAAAAAGCTCTACCAAATGGCTCGTAATAATCTTGATCACTTGTGTAGTAAATTTCCAAATTCGCTGCCGCCCAGTAAACTACGGCCCCATAGTTAATGTCAAGTTATAAACCCGAACGCTAACCATGCGCGGTTCTGAAACATTGCGCGCAGCAGCCGCGGCTGGCTGGCATGCTGCGTGTGCGTTGGCTGTCCGAATGTTTCACAAGTTGATTTTCGGGTTTAGAACCTGACATTAACTATCGGGCGTGCTTTACTGTGCGGCGGCAGCGAATTTGGCAATTTATTATCACATCGCACGCAAAGTTCACAGATTCTACGCGTTCGTCGCTTCATCGTACTCGCGTGGACGGTGTCAATGCCAATCACGATCGAGTATTCGCTGCGTCAATTGCTCTGGATCACCGCCGATCGCTATTACGCTGTCAAACACCCGATCGACTATCGTAAGAGATTGGCAATTGATTGACAACATACATGAATTTCACTGATCAATTTATAGGTCAAAAGAAACACCGAATTCGCTCGCTGAAAGCGATGGCTGTGATTCTGGCATTGAGTGTGCCGAGCGTGATCTATGTGTACGCAGTGTTCAGTGATTGGTTCGAGGTTAGTCGTGCTTTTTTGAAATCAATTTTTATCAACGTTTATTTTGATCGATTCGCAGATTGACGAAGAGCTGGATTTCAACGAATACGTCGACACAAACTTTTTCGAGGCGTTCACAGTTGGCAACGCTGTCGTTGTCGGCGCAATGGCCATCCTCAACGCACTTTTGTGGTATATTTAGATATATTATTTTATCTTTGTATATTTATTTTTGCAAATATATCCAATTTTGTGTTGTTCCAGAAAACTGATTGCAATGGACCAATGCAGTCATTGGTGCCGGCTAAAAAATTGTAAAAAACCTATGTAGGTATTCATCGTTACTGTCACGCCTCGAGCGGTTGTTGATGTTTACACCCTTTTCGTGTCTGAAACGAAATAAAAGTGCTACTACTACTACCACTACACTCCAACCAAATCAAGCTTTGAAGGTGGAACGTTCGGCAACTGAAACAGGCGGCCAGCAACGCGACGACAACAAGCAGTACAGTGGCGCATAAGCAGAAGGACGAAATGAACCGCAAACGAGAGGCGAGTGACCTGATGTGTCCAAGTATGGAAAGAACTCGAAACGAGCAAAACCTCAGAAATGAATTGGCCAATTCCCGTGTTTGGACCTGCTATAAGCAGGGTTGGGCTAAAAAAAAGTAAAAAATTTTTTTGTAAAAAAAGTTTTTTTTAAAAAAAGCTCGCCACTTTTACGGTTTTTAAAAATTAGAAAAGTAAGTTCACTTTTTTATTATTTCACAACTTTTTTTATTATTTTCTCCCTTTTTGTGGTAAAGATGCATGTTTTTACGCATGTTTCTGCCTGTTTTTCTCAAAAAAATCGCCTGCGGCGCTTATTCGCATCGGTACAGTGTCATTACAACGTTAGACAGTCCGTGGCTCTACTAAACAACCTGAGCAGCCGTCATTATGTGCGCATTCAGTTATTCCAGGAAGTCACATCTGCTTGAAGTCCAAAATTATCGTTCCAACACCGCGGGTTATGCAGCTGTTTTCATGTAACTTTGCTTAAAAAATGTGTCAATCATTTGCCTTTCCCGTGACTTCACTTTCCCTTCACTTTTTATACTACAATCTACAGATGTTGGTACATATGGTGGACAGGCTATCCCCAACGCGAATTGTCACGTTATCTGGCTCATTGTAAAAAATATAACCTAACTACTGCCCGTTTGGGAATGGGAACACAACTGGTCGGTATCAACTATTCCTATATTCTCAAGTGCAATCAAATATACATACAAAAATTTTCGACAACTTTTCACGTTGAGAACGGAAATTTTTGTGGTCCGGAATAAAAAAAGTAAATCTTAAAAAATTTTTAAAAATTCAAAAAAGTTAAAAAAAAGTTCGATAATAAAAATATTTTTTAATCCAACCCTGGCTATAAGTCAAAACAGCCCGGAAAACAAAAGTGTCTGCCCTAAGGGCTCTGCCAGATAGACCCGAAACGCGAAACATAAATTTTTTCCATGCCCATGTTTCGGGTTTTGAAAAAAACCGAAACCCGAAACACGAAGCGTGATAATCGAAAATGTTTCGACTGACAGTATAAACTGTTTACGTCAGCTACAAGCGGCAAAACCGAAACATTTTCGATTATCATGCATCGTGTTTCGGGTTTCGGTTTTTTCAAAACCCGAAACCCGAAATACAGACATAGAAAAAAATTTATGTTTCGGGTCACGGGTTTCGGGTCTGTCTGGTGAAGCTCTAATTCGTCACTCTACCTTCTCCCCTTGTCAAATGAGTCACGCACAAACTGTGTGGCAAGCTCAAATTGTCGGGCTGGCCTTACCCCATGCAAATGTACATGAATGAAACATCACAGGCCAAATTAAATACCTTGGTGGTTACGACCACCACATTCTGCGTCATCACATCCCTACCAATGTTGCTGAACACGGCATTGCGCAATGTGGCGCCCGACTCTGACGTCACGCAGTTCAGCGGCGCGTTAGTGGGTTAGTGTATTGTTGTGTCAATCGGTATACTCGTGAGAAACGCCACTTGACAGAAAAATACCTAAATTTGTCTTTTTTTCCTTTAGACAGTTGATGGTTTTGTTTGTTTTGTGTTTTTCGCGATAGAGGCACATTCTAGCCATAAAACAGTTGTTTGATTTGGCGTGTCGTGAACCAATTTTCAGGCTGGTCAAAGCTTATGATTTTAGTACATCGCAAGAACAAAACGGTCGAACAATCTGAGCAACGTCACTTAGCACGCAAATCCACAAGCTGGTCCAGTTTGAATTTTACTGGCTCTGATTTCGACCAGTGCAAGATTGGTAGACTGTTCGCTTGCAGTTTCACGCCATTCAATGTCCGAAGTTTTAAGGGCGCGCCCATGTAGGCCAGGGCCAGGGCCGGGGCCATGAAAAATAATCTATGTCCGAGGCCCTGGCCCCGGCCCTGGCCTACATGGGCGCACCGACAGGGCCGGGGCCGGGGCCGGGGCCGGTGCGAAACATTTTTCTGGATAGGCGACGTTTCAACTACAGGGTTGTCAATAAACCAACATTGGTTTCGTGTATGCAGCTGTGCGTGCGTTTTCACGTTGGGTGCGCTATTGCCTGATTTATCAAGAGCATCACTGTCTTGTGTTTTTCTTTAGATCATACAAATTTGCAAATTGCAAATTCGGGCTGCAGTTTGAAACATTGTTGACAAAACACTGAACTTCTACCCGCAATTATACACATATAGTCCGCTTTTGAACGTGCACATACACGGCGTGCGCTTTTCGCTTATTGGTTGAATTATAGGTTACTCGAATATCGCGCAGTCATGTCGTTTACTGTGGTTGCTCAAACAATTTATGTCATCTGGTGACTTTTCATCAGCCAGTATTTTTAAGAATAAACAGTTTTATATTAATTTGCTTGAACAAATACATATGCATAACCTAAATAAAACCCCAAAATGACCGTGCCCTTGATACATCAGGCAACAGCACACCCAACACGAACACACACGCACAGCTGCATATGTATGCGAAACCAATGTTGGATTATTGACAACCCTGTAGTTCTGACGTCGCCTATCCATAGAAAAATATTTCGCACCGGCCCCGGCCCCGGCCCCGGCCCTGTCGGTGCGCCCATGTAGGCCAGGGCCGGGGCCGGGGCCAGGGCCTCGGACATAGATTATTTTTCATGGCCCCGGCCCCGGCCCCGGCCCTGGCCCTGGCCTACATGGGCGCGCCCTAAAATTGGCTCACAAAAGTATTTTATGAATCGCCACAGCAGCGTAATAATGACATAAACCCCGACTGTTTAATCAAAATATTATGCAAACTTCTTTGAAACATCACCTAGGCATGATGACCGTGCTGAACTCAACGGCCAACTTCTTCATCTACGCGGTCAGCAACGAAGAATTCCGACTGGCGCTGAAAACGATGTTCTGTGGCAAATCCAATCAAGTTGGATCTACGACACCCGCAGCGAAAGCTGACAAATCCGAGGAATGAAATAATGTTGTCATAATGCTCGCTCACAAACATACCGTATATTTTCTTTGTGACATGGCTATGTCGTGTTTGAATAGCATATTTACATAAATACGCCCCTCTAGCTTCACCTCATACATCGTCCTGCTAGTTTGGTACTTGTTGATTAGCTTGTTTTTTTATTATCTGTTTTTTTCCATCAAAAGTACTTTTCTATTTTTATTCGATTCCAATAAAACCAATTAAAGTGGATGCACGGTGACACAACAGTTGAGGAAACCTTCTTTCATGAACTTGGACTCCGCCGCCTGTGCGTGCAGATTCAGAGACGTGCTGCACCTCATTCGGAACCTGCATTTTTCTTGTCTTTTTTCTGTTCGAACGATCGCGCAACGCAACGTCATTGCCCCGTCACTTTCCCTCTTTACGATTCAGGAAAAAAATTGACCAATTCTTATAAAGTCATTGTGCAACCAATATCAGACACAACAGCTTGGGGTCGAATAAGCAAGATTCACTCATAAGCCACACAGAACTGAGAATATAAGCTACAGAAATATACTTGTCGGGTAGCTAAATCAGTCGTATATGACCGACCTTATGGGGTATGACATCGAAGTGTTTAAGTTTTTTATTTTTGCTGTGTTGAATTCACTTCCCGGACGGAGCGTTCGTGCTTTTGGAATTCCAAACAGGATATGCCACCTGTACTACTCACCACTAGCGGATCCAGAGAGGGCCACATGGACCAAGGCCTCCGTTTGGTCAAAGAAGGCCTGAAGAAGGCCACCATTTCGGAGGAATGAAAGGAAACGGACACATATATCGCAGGATCTTGGCTCTGATACACTTAAAAGGTCCGAAAATCGCGCGCTTCGCGAGTCAGATACATCCATTTCCATGAATTTTTGCTGTCGCGCGCGCAAAAGGTGCCAAAAAGTTCACGAGCTATGCGCGCATGCTCATATTTTTTGTGGTTATTTGGCGTAAAATCGCTTAATTATAAACCAGCACTAGATAAAAACGACTTTTGAACTATCGAACATGCAGTATTTAAAAATGACTTGCCCCCCCCCTTGGCCGAAACCTGCCATCCGCCGCTGCCACAACCTGCATACCATATGGTACTTATGCCAGGAAAATCGGCAGTAATTACAAAATGACATTTTAATGAGCAACGTCTTCTGCTCGACACAAGAAGGTTAATAAGGCAACAGTGCAAATGAAACGTAAATTATATCTTGATTTGGTCGGCAGTTAGATTTGCAGTTCATCGTACAAACATTTTAATCCGGGTGGTACAACGCAGAAAAGTCACGCGTCTTGTTGCTTGGTCGTCAAACGCAAGCAGCCTTGAATGACACCACGATGAAGACAACATGCGGCATGTTGGGGCTGCGTGGACGACGGGAGTTGAAGAGCTGCGTTGACTGCACTAGCATCAGCCAAATGTCACACAACATTATTTCTCCAAACCATGGCCAATTACAGCATCAACATTAATTTGTTCTTTCATTCGTTCGTTCGTTCGTTCTCCAAACCATGGAAAATTACATCGTTCGGTTAAGGAACTGCAATGTGCGATTTTCTTCGTCGAAACAGCGTTTCAATAGGATTGACGTTTTGGTGCGTTCATTTTAGCCTTTTTTGTCACACACAGGTTGAATTGCTTCCAAAGCTATGACACTTTCTGCCACTTTCCAAAATTACCACGGAAGTTCGACTCAGCGCCTCGGGGCTTTATTTTGGATTTGGACATGCGTCTGTTTTTAATTTTGAAACACGAAACTTATCCCAAATAAGCCTCCGGGGGCGAATTCGGGATAATTTCCGAATAAAAGCCCCCGGGCTCACTTTGGATACTGTCGCATTACGCAAGAAGCATTGCATGGTAATTGTTGCACTACATGTGCATGCCCGATTTTGTTTCTTTTATGCAAATACAGTATAGGCCTTCGATACGTGTGTTGTACCCAAGTTGCACTGCGGGTCTAATTCGGAAAACTAAAGTCAGCACCGGGGCTTCTTAATCGGCCTTTCACAAAGTTTGCCCACCTTGCAGCATTGTGCTCGCGGCCGTTGGCAGGCTTCTGGTTCAGAGCGGTATGTTTGCGTGCGACGATAGCGCCCGTTATCATCCGAGCGCCTGCCGAGCCGTCTACATTGAAACATCAGCCTGCACTGACAAACAAGCGTCCGACTATACGTTTGCCGTGCAGCATTGCCGAAAAACGTGCCATTTATGTTCGAACGATGGCTTGAAATTTATTTCGAGCTTCAAAAAGCACAATTTTTGACAATATAATCGCAATTCTTGAATAAGTTGTTTTTCTAAACGCGTGCCCCCGGCCCCCAGATTTCGCAGACATGTCTGCAGATAGGTCTCTGTACTGCATAATTATCTTTTGTAGTTATGTCTCGTAGTTATAAATAACTGATATATTGCAGTGCAATATTTTATGCGAAAAATGTCATTGATGTCTCCACTTTTAACGCAACACTGTACTGTAATCGATAAATTTCGTTGCAATGCTATTTATAGAAAGCACGATAAATTTTTCAGAACTGTTTTGCTGCCAGCTCGCTGGGAATGACTCTGTTTTGGCAAATGCAGATTATTTTTGTGTGTATATGCTTGTTGTTCACTGGTGCCATGATGTTATCAGCGACGAAAATATAATGTCCGTGTGAAAATACCGTAAAAAGTGTCCAGCACCCCATAAATTTTCACTGCCGTGTTTATCGTGTTCCTGTTCAAAAACAAATCCATTTAAAATATGACGAACAAACCTATTAGTCACGCTGGAAGAACTCTTGAGCCAGAGCAAAGCTGCTCGCTGCGACTGATCTCAGCTGCTATATTGCCATGCCAACTGGATCAAGCTGACGCGCTGCTTTGCTGGGCGCCGGGAACGTGCGCATAAAACGCAACCATCATAATGTGTTAGGTTTATCCATGCTGATTTTGTTATCTCTGCTAAAGTTTTGATGTCTAAGCATTTTCAAACAAAAATTTTAGTAGATTTCGGTTTAGTTATTTCTTTCAAATTTGTTCAACATACTAGATAAAATGCCGGAAGAAAGCATCTCGGCAGATGAGGCCCCTGTGCTCAAGCAGGACGGTACGCGCGCCTGGCTGGTGCTGCTGGCTGGATTTGTCGCATATGCACTGGCATTTGGCATGCCTATGAGCTCAGGTGCGTGTTGTTTGAACCAAGCTGTCTGACTTCTATCAAGACTTTAAGTTGGACACAGTTCCAATTGATTTCGATATTTCAGTCAGGTCCGGCTTCTGGGCTCAGTTTGGGCTAAATTTGAAACGTTTAGCCAATATATTTTAAGATGTATAATCTTTCAGGTGTGTTTTTCGTGCACGTGCTACGCGTGTTTCCGGATGCCAACCGTCAGCACGTCTCCCAGCTGGTGTCGCTCTCCTATGTCGTATCGATGCTTTCTGGTAAGGTTGGAGATCAGTCGCGTCTTTATGCACGCTCAAATTGTGATGTTTCGTTTTTTGTTTGAAACGTATTCATCACAGTCAGCGATCCTGGTCCGTGCTGCTGGCTGACTGCACTCACAAGTAAAAATTGTCCAAAAGGCCATCAAAATCGTTTTCGACTACCATTTTGGTACCACTTTGCCCCCGCTCCGTAGTTTTGTTTATGACCTCTTTCATTTTTCGTGACATGCAGCCCCCTACTGACCACTTCAGGCCTGCTGGCCAGTTTCCGTGTCTATGGTCTGCTGGGTGCCCGCCGATCTGTGATGTTGGGTGGTACAATCATGAGCGCCTCTTGTTGTTGCGTGCTGTTCGTGCGACAATTGTGGAGCGCTTATATGGTGCACATCGGTATCGGAATCGGTTAGCGCAAAAATAATGTGTCGAAAGTTGCGAAATTTTCCGTGAAAAATCGATGCCTTAAAGCGAACACAAGGCTTATCATTTTTTGTCTGGCAAGGTTCCTCGTGCTGTCAAACTGCAGGCGTGATCTGGTGATAGCGACTGCAAACGTTTAACGGTCATGTGACGGTCAAATGTTTGGCCAAATTGTCTCAAGTCAATTCAGGTCATCGACTAAAATCGTCGACTCAAAGCAACCCTGGTTGAACGTCCGAAATAATAACATGGTTGGGGTGTGAGTTGACGCCTTCAGTTGACGATATGAATTGACCACACAGCAATAAGGCCGCTCTCGGACCAAAGCAAAAAGTAAAAAGTGTGCTGCAAACTTCTTGCTCTTTGCTTTATTGCTTTTGTCAGAGAGTGGCCTAAGCCAGGATCTCACTGTTTGTCAGGCAGTGGTATCGTAATGACACCGTTGTTCACCGTGCAAACCGAGCATTTTGCCAAACATCGACGTTTTGCGCTGGCAGCGCAATCGACTGGTGGTTCCGTTGGTTGGTGGGTGCCATGCTGTTCACCTTTTTGTCACAATTACAGGCGTTTGCATTGCCGGCAAATATTACAGGCATTTTTGCGCAATGCAATATCAAAATTGATGTGTTTAGTCGGCAAAACACGAGGAATAGTTTGCTAAAGCGAGAAGAAACATATCATCATCTCTAAATAAAACTTTGCTGATCCTTTATAAAACTGCTAACCATTTTGGCGTATAGTTTTCCAATTTTTGGTTGCACGAATCACAGAATTATCCAAATGTACAACTCAATTGATCCAACGACCACCTAGGCATCTTCGTCCTATCGCCTCTGTTTGAGCATCTGGTCAACGAATACAATTGGCGCGGTGCAATGTTCGTTATCGGCGCGATTGTGCTCAACATCGTGCCCTGTGGATTGGTGATGCGCCGACCTGATACGATCATTGCCGGTACCGTCGGGTGGTCTCAGTTCAAGTTTGGTAGCCGCTGTGGTCATTTAATAAAGTAGTAGTGGTGCCTTAAAAGGAGCAAGTTTGGTATCAAGATATTTTCGGTGAAATGCACTTTTGGTTGAGATTTTCATTGGGACAATAATTGGTTTAATGTAAACAGTGGTGCGCATCTGTAGATCAACGACTCTCATCAGTCTTGTCGACTCCTAT
>JASAMV010003963.1:0-46443 GCA_030248065.1 Rhynchonema sp. JSB1_4
TTTTCGCGGCATTTGGTTTAAAATCGCCGAACTCAAACCAAGCACTAGATAAAAATGGCTTTTCAAAACTGAGACAAGCACTAGATAAAAGTAGAATCTTCAAACAAGTGCCCATACTGATTCGAAATCCCATACCGCCTGTGTGCGTCATACTGGATGAATTGGAAAGCCAAAGAATAACACCCTGCCAGCTGTTTCGAATCACTTTGTCTGGACATGAAACGGTTACAACATTTTATTGGTGTGCTGATAATATAATAATATTGGCCAACAGGAATAGGGTCAGCGAACGACTGGACGAAAGCAGCCGTCGAGTGAAGCAACGAAATCCAAACTTTTTGTTTTTCCGCGCGGCTGTTGCACCACCCCGAAATGGACTGTGCGTCTGCGGCCACCACCTGGGTTGATAATGTACAGACGGACGGACGGAGGCATCAAATTTCCTCCACCACCACCCTTAGCGAAACTACCGTAACCGACATGTATTGCGGCCTTGAAACACACCCATAGCACCTCCCAGCTTGATGTTTTATGGTTGCGCAATCACATTCGACGGTGGTATCAAAGGCAGAGATGAAAACGATGTGCACAACTGAATCACCAGCGTCTGACGGCGATGCTTTATGACGCCGTTCACCCAGCCACCATGGTGGATACCACATTTGGTACATATGTATGTAGGTAGGTACCTACGTGGGGTGATTCAAATTAACGCATACTGATTTGCACAAGAAAACGGTCGACTTGAAAAACTGCACGTATTCACATATGGGCATGGGTATCATCAACGTATAAACGCTATGTAGGGTATGTAGTATACATACTGTATGTATAAAATGTGTAAGGCACAGCAGCTCGGACACCCACGTCACCGCCAAGTGTGCGGTCCGCTTGACTACTGAGTCAGTCTAGACCGTGTGTACATACCACGTGCCTCCTCAATAACAACGGCTGCGGCGACCCCCAAGCGCGTCTCTATAGTCCGCCTCCACATCAAGACTTTCGTGAACAACGTTCCAAAAAATGAGGGTTCGCTGCTCAGACACAAAAGGAAGTTATTTCAGCACAGTACAACGCACAACACTGCGTCACAGCTGGCGATTTTTCTGGATATCAAAAATAGAAGCCATGTGTATTGAAAAATTTTCATCACTGGCAGTGCTTATGAGCCAAACCACGTGGCGAACCAAATTTGGAAATGCTTATACGTATAAGGGCGAACTTACTGTAGGTTAAATCCGGAATCCGGAACTCGGAAATAATTTGCATGTAAAAATGCAAAACATTTCTGGGCTCCGGAAATATTTCCGGAAAACGCAAGAATTTACATGCAAAAATAATGCGTTTTCCGGAAATATTTCCGGATTCCGATTTCCGGATTCAACCTAAGCTCGCCCTAAATGACTATAATCTGCATAACATGTGAAGCCGAGTGCAGCATGTGGCCACAAGGATTTTTACCAATGACACGGTAGGTATACTGTAGCTACCATAGTCTAGCACAACATTTGGGAGATCAAACGCGCTGCCTGATCCGTAAAGCACATTATGCGCGTGTATAGCTATGGCGGTCACGTGACTACCACACAACCACTCAACTCAGCACACAAGTCCAGTGACCTGCGAAATGCAACGAAACTCAGCAGCTGGCCGCTCATTTTGGGAAAAGCTAATCCAGTTCCAGAATTGACTTCCCTTTGTTCTCAGGCCTAGGCTTGGGCTTAGGCCGAATTCACAATGCACGCGCGTTTGCGCGTCAAGCTGATTGTATTATACTTCGACACAACGCGCTGACGCGCAAAAGCGCATCCTTTGTGAATCTCCCTAGGCACGGGCTCATGCTAACTAGGCTTAGGCCAAACCCTGAGCCAACCCGTGTCTTCTATCGCAAATCTTTCTTCTATCCGATAATTTGCGTTTTCTCTCTCTCAAGGCAACTTGGGCTAGCTCTTTCCAAAATGGGCTGGCTGCGCGAACTGAACTGCGTGCGCTTTACGGATCAGGCAACGCGTTTGAAAGGTTTCTCCAAAACGTATTGCCAGAGGATAATTTGGACCAGCTGGCTACAAAAAGTGAAGAAAAAGATTTGATTACATGCCAGACTGAGCGGCATTAGGAAGCCAGTAGACACAAACTCGTGCACAAGCAAAGCAGTTTGTGATTGTGCAAGATGCTCTACTCCAATCATACTCATGTTCTGTCATAATCGAATTTGCGTGTTTGTTTGAGGTTTAAGATAATGTGTGTATCACACAAATAAACAGTGAAAAGGGGCTTATATAACAGTGGTCAGCTCAAGTAGTCAAATCACTTCGTCAACTCAACGTATTATTTCTCGCGCTCACTCAGGGTGCTTTGAGTTGACGAAGTGATTTGACCACTTGAGTTGATCACTGTAATATTAGTCTGAAGAGGTGCTTGGCCCTGGGTATCATCAACAACGAGAAAATGGAGACTATCCGTCAGCAAATCAACACCAACAACATGAACGACTTGATTTGATGGCGGCAGCAAGTAACGGCCGACGAGTATAATTCATTAAAATGCAATACGCTCGCGTCTAGCCAGCCTCAGCCACCACAACCAGGTCCTGCCTGCCTGCCACCACGTGAGTAGTACAGGGTGCTAGCCTGCCCAGCAGACGCGGGGTGCTGTGCCACACAGCGTGCACGCAGGGTGGGAGGTCTATGGACACGTTCCGGTACGGCCATGCCACCAGGGTGGTAACGCATGCTATCGAGTCGAGTGTACTTATGCATTATGTTCGTATTATAATCGTATTCTCTAAATTATATGTAACGGTGGTGTGCTTTTTGGTTTTTTCAATGAGATTCAGACTAATCTACAGTATATTGCTGCGCTTGGCCATGTTGATTCGCCACCCATGATGTTCAACCATCATAGGCCTGACGATCGACATGTATAAACGACGTGGAAACATATTGCAATCTTATTACAGGTGGATCAGAAAATACGAATTTGCAAAAACTGACGAGTCAAAAAAATGAGATTTGTGTAAAGTGTAACTATCAAGCACACAAACAAGCTTTCACATACTGCACATACCTAGAATGTGAATAAGACCAGTCCACCTTGAGTCCAAATGCACGCGTGACTAGCCGACGCCCACACCTATCGGGTTTGCCTCACAGGTAGAGGACTGTTGGGAAACAGTGGGTATGAAGAATACTAAACGCAATTTGCTTTTGAGGGACCACGTATGTAGCTTGCCGCATAATCAACTCAGCATTCCAAAGCAGCTGCGCGCAAGCGCCACATTCGTTCACTTCAGACTGCATCCCGAGCATGGACAAAGTTGTTAGACCAGACAATAGATTTATGAGCACAAGACACCGCGCCAAAGCGCACTACGCAGGAGGTAAAGAGTGTGTATGTACGTAATGGTGTGGTGCTGGATGGCAACGAAGTTGGAGGCTCAGACATATGTAGTCGTCAGCTTGTTTAAAAAGGGGAGACCAGTCGAACCAGACCACCAGGGCGGAGACACTGGGGGAATCATGCCACCTGGGCAGATCTTGTTTGCCGACGTGATGTGTGGCTTTTCGGTCCAAGTGTAAACAAAATAACAACATGCAATGCGCTCGATCGAAATGGGGTAGACTGTCTGACATGTGTCCCACACACGCACACCGCATTCAGCAAGCAATTGAAGCAGTTAGCTGTGACCCGATTGCAAAGGCTACAACGCGGCTTGCGGCCCGTTGACCGCAACCGCAAGCCGCATTTATACAAGCACTTTTGCGGCCACGGAGCCGTTTTGTGATGATGACAACTTCCATCGTGCTGTGCTGACCTCAAATTGTCGTGTGTTGAGTCAAACAGCAACTGGTGTTTAGCCACATGCAGAATTTTACTAGCAGAAACTGACCAAAGCAGCCACAAAAGGGGCTATTCAATATCTAAATGCGGCTTGCGGTTGCTGCAATGACCCGCTAGACGTGTTTATATAAATGCAGGCTGAGCTGGTGGGGGTGGAAGGTTTCACAAATTTAGGATAACCAAACTGTTCATATGCCCGCATGAGAAACAAACACGTGTGATACTCACGAAACTTCAAACATGGGGTAATCTAATTCCAGATTTCGTTTACCCAGTGCTGAAAAAGCAGGAATAACGGCAACTGTGAAGCATGGGAACAAGAAATATTACAAACTAGGGGAATGAATCGTTCAAATTAGTTGCCTACCAGGCTGTGTAGTGGCAGGCCCATGTGTGTGTGGGAGGGAGGTAAGTACAATGTGATTCGGGGATGGGACCGGACAGAGGGGTGAGAGGTAGGATCTTGCTGGTCACTCAAAAAGGCAAAAACACCGTTTTTATGATACAATTTTGGCCAAAAAGAGGTTAAAGCAGTGCTTTTTCCAAATTTTCGCCGAAAATTGCCTTAAAATGCTTATTATTGGTAGGTCTGCAGCGCGCGATTTTTTGGGAAAATAAGTTCGGAAAACACCGATTTTGCCTTAAAAAAGTATTAAATTGCTTGTGAGAGGTATGATTTGAAGTTGTGAGAGGTAAGCATTCAACCCACCCAACCGCCCCCCCCCGGTGGGTTGGTAAGTGGTTGGTAAGCATGGCGACGGTAATCCCCGTCCCCCGCTATGCTACCAGGGATTCTTCATGCCGTGGTGCACAGAGTGGAACATAAGAAGAAATTTTGCTGTTTCTCTCACTTTAAACCCCAAAAAATTCAAAAACACTCTGAACCAGCCTTGTTTGTTGAAAAATTCCTCTTTTCCGCCACCCACGCCTAAATCACCTCACCCAGAGCAGCTGGACGCCCGACCCAGACAGCCTGATCCATTCCAAGTCATAGGTGAAACATCGTGCACTGCTGCTGCTGCAATGAACAGCCGGCTGCGCAGTTGATGCGCGTCCGTGTAAAATTGTAAACGTTGCAGAAACAACTTGTTTTACATGTTGACTTTTTAACATTTCGCTGCAAGAACAGTGATGTCTTTGCAGCAGTAATTTACGCATCTTTTATTGCTGGAACTGGGTGACTAATGGTGTGGTTTTAGATTACAAAACTGAAATGCAGCCAGCGGTCGGGTCGAATCCGGCCGGTGGTGGAGGTGGCCCAAGATCACATTACACGGCGTCATCTGTTGCTCCATCAATGGTCAGTTTGAACACCACGATGGCACAAAGTGATGCTCCACTCGAGCCGGCTCTTGGTGATCCGAAACCGTAAGTATACTCTGTTGAAATTTTTGCAGCTTTCATAGCATATTTCGAATAAGATTGTAAGTAAATCAAGCTCTGGAAGATTCGCGTTCTTCATTTCAGCATGAATATGTTTGGTGCTCCTCGACTTCGCTGCACCGAATCGCTGCTGGCGATGACGGCTGCTCTGCTTGGACTTGTGTTTGTTGGCATCGGATTTTGCCTGTTCGTCTTCTTTGGCCACGAAGATCTTACGCAAGTGAGTCGTTTTCACATTTCATTCGTTTGTTTTCTTTGTGTTGAACAAAAGCCAGTTCAAGACAGTGATGAGCACTCTAAATTTTTTATGGGCTATGTGGGGTGATATAGTTTCAATTCAAGTCACGTCCTGCCTGTGCAGCGAACATGGCTGCTCATTTTGAGAAAAATTGCGAGTCGGGTTGGGTGAGGCCAACTCGAATTTTCTGCAGGTTTGGCGGAATTCTCCAGTCAGATGTTCATCTGGTCATCACTGGTTGAAGAAAAACTATTTTTTGCAGATCCCCAAGTATGCTCTGATTGTTGCTGGCGTGTTAATGATCATTGGTGGACTTGGCTACTATTTTTATGACCTGATGAGGCGAATGAAACAGGACGAACCGCGGCAAAGGGTCGGTTTCTTGACTAAACACTTTCTGAAGTGCCACGATAAAATAGTTTTATATACATGTTTCTTTTTGTTTCAGCAAAATGCCTACGAGCTGGCCACTCGTAATCCTCAGCAGCAACAGAAGTGAGTGTAAATTGTCGGCTTTACCACAGCTCGAGTTGTCAGGCTTTGGCTCAGACTGCACTTGTTTTCAGGCAGGCTTACGTTCACACACTAAGTGCATTTGATATTGGTCGCACAATGACCATATAAGAATTCATCAAAATCAATCCTGATTTTCACGTTCAGTCAGTCTTAACTACTGCGCTATTTGTGATTCTCGTAAAACATTTTCAGCTGAAAATAATCTAACAGATCAACCACGTTGCCGCAGGTCTGAAACATTCTCTTTACTACGTGTTTTGTGTGTGATCGCGCAACGCAACGTCATTGCCCCGTCACTAGCCTGCTTTGCGATTCAGGAAAAAAATTTGACCAATTCTTATGAAGTCATTGTGCGACCAATAGATTAGGTGTCAGTGCAGGCTAAGCCAAAGCCAAGCCTGAAATGAAACCAAATTATACCAAGCCCTGTGTTACATTTCACGTGGCTTCCCGAGCTGTGCTAAAGCCAAATTGTCTATAAATTCATTCGTTCACACTAATCCTTTTTCACTTTTCATCAAATTCAAAACAACTTAACCTTATATTTCAGCCCACCACCGGAAGACCCACCTCCGCCTTACCATGCCGTTGCACCTCAGCAGCAGCCAGCCCGACCGTCAACTAGGCCCTCTCAACCACCGCCTCAAGCACAGCCTGTACCCCATCAGCATCAAGCTCATACACAACCGCCGCAGCAACCGCAACAACAGTACGGATATCAATCGAGACCAACACATCAACAACCTCCACCCCAAACCGCTGCTGTAAGGCAACAACAGCAACAACCTCAGCAGGCTCCTCCAGCGCAATATACGGTACGCTCCGGTCATAAGCTTGATCAGACAATTGAAAAATCATATTTCTCAAATCCTCACAGATGCAAAACATTTACAGCCCCAACAGCAGCAACATCAGCAACAGGCCCCTCAGAATCGACAACCGACTTATCAGCCCCAACCGCCACAGCACGGATATGCTGCCCGGCCCCAGCAGCAGCAACCACAACCACAACAACAGGTTGGCTATCGAGGTGCTCCACCTCCACAGCAAATGCGTCCAGCAGCATTTGGTCCCGGAAGCCCAGGGCACATGGGCTCACCCTCACATCATCAAACGAGCGTGTGAGTTTGTTGAAACGAAATCGAAACCAGACAATCACTTGGCGTTTTTATTTTGCATTATACGCAGCTATTTTACAAATCAAATGCTTGCTTTTGTCCGCCGCAGCAGCTACACTCTTCAAAACGTTCAGATTATCATAACAAGTGCATCTCATGTTTTGCTTTATTAGCATTATACTTCACACATGCATTATTGCATAATACTATCGTTTCTCTGTTCGTCATAAGTTTTCCTGGTATTTCCTTGGTATTGTTATTTTTGGTGCAAAGGTTGTTAATAATATTTTTGAGCCATTGTGCATAATCATGTTAATTCTGTCGTGTTGTGTGTATTGCTTGTCAAGCTGGTTGTGCTTTTGTACATTATCGTGTGCAGTTGCAGACACACTCAAGGAGTTTATGTTTTTGAGATATCAGAATACAGTTTCATTATACTCGAAGGTTTTCATTTTCGATTATTTTTCATATGCTTGCCCTTTGCATTGAGATGCTCTAGTGACCAAACCCGTTTGTACTTTTTGCTTCAAGTTGGTGTCAACCTTACCCTGTCAATTGACAAATCCGCTGGTGATGGGATTTTTGTTTTTTCGCATTAGTTCGTCTTTTGGCCGCTAAGACCTCACACAAAATTCTGTGGTTAATTTACTTATAGTTCGAACCAGACATGCCCTGTTTTATCGGGTACCCGGCTGTGGAACAGTTCTTTCGATAGTATTGAGAATTTCTGTCCCATGACTAAAAATAGCTGAAAAATCCATTCGAGGGGGGAAGGGGTTTCGACCACGAGGAATCCTGCATTGCATACATTCTACATTGAATTTATTTTTTGATGCGAACTCCGTTTTGACGTCTCAGAACAGCCGACTGCTCCCATAAAATAGAACATATCCAGTTCGAGCCTGCACATTCATATCCGGTTCCTACGCACTGTGGTTAGCAATGATAGTCTTCTAGGAATCCAACAAGCCATGTATACTATTAGTTCTTTGTGACGTTCAGTGTTCTGTTTGTTATGCGTTTTGCGCTATCTTTTCTTTCGTATTTTCCTTCCACATTGTATCATCGGTGTCGTAATATGGTTGAACTACATATATATTTGTGCTACCATACATTCGTCTTTTATCAGGCCAGGTTGTTTAAAATACGTTAGCTAAATTGTTTAAACCACGTTATCTTCTAATTCAATCGATTCACAAATATCATCAACAAACGGTTCGCTTGTTGAATTTCTGTTTTGTATCCAGAGGACCAAACTAACCAATCTGGTAACTTACTGCCTTTTTATCTCGTTTGACAGCACCATTGTCATAGAGAAGTGCACTTTTATTCCATGCTGTCTCACTCCGTTCTGTTCTACTCTATATTTTATACACCACTTTGTTTCAAAAAAGTGCGTGAGGGTGCTTGTAAAATTGAATAAAATACTCGTTTGTTTTACTCATGAAAACAAGTTACAAAACGTCATAGTTCCGAGAACAGCAACCTGAAATTCAGCAATTCATCAGTAATACATGTCGTAGTCTTCGGTCACGTTCATTTTCACCATCGACGTGACCGCCGTTGTGTTCCATGGTGCATCATGCATCTGTGTCGTGCCCAACATTGCTTCTACGGTCTCAGATTCTTCCATCGTCTCAGATGAGCTTTCAACTTCTGAGCTCTCCATTTTCTGAGAACTTACATCTGCGTGTGCTTTTGGAGCTTCCGTTGTTGTGCTAAACAAATAGAGCCAGCACGTGATCTTAGCAGCAGAAAATGATTTAAAAAACGCACCGTATTTGTCCGATTTTAAAAATACCTTTCAATAGATTCGGGCGAGCTTTCTATTGGCGAACTTTCCAAGATCTGTTCTGGTGAAGTCTCTTCTGATTCGGACGAGGGCATCGGTTCTTCCATTGCGCTGAATAAGTTATCTGAGTATAAATTTACTCGAACCAACCGATACTGCCTGCCACGTCATCAGGTAAGCGGATTGTTGTTGCATGCACCATGGGTAGACAGATACCTTTCAACGGGCTCAGCCAGTTTATCCATTGGTGGGCACGGGCAGTAGATGGAATCAAATCCGTGTCTGCCCATCTGTCCAGGAGGTCCAGCAACACCAGGTGGACCTCGATTGCCCTGTTCGCCTATCTGACCGATTGGCCCGCTGTCACCGAATGGTCGTATGTTTGGCTGCATGCCAATTTCACCTTGCTCACCTTGCGGCCCTAAAGCGGTACAACGGGGTTTGTACACAGGTGTAGCACAGGGTGCATGATCGGCCGAGCCACGAGTATCACAAACGCTACTAACCTGGGGCACCGTCATCACCTTTTGGTCCGATAAGTCCATCTTTGCGATAGCCATCTTCGCCTGGTATTCCTGGTGGACCGACTTGTCCGTCAGGGGCGTCACTGCCAGGTGCGCCCATCTGCAAGACCGATTACAGTCAAACAATGCAGCTACTGTCTGTCGCTAGGCTCATTCGATTACAACACGGTATTGAGACAATAAAAGAAATAGTGAGCCGGATAGTGCTGAGTTAAAAGTGATGTTGTCCAAGGTTCTATGCTCGGACGTTTGTTGTTTGTTCTATTCTGATTGGATCTTATTCTGATTGGAGTTGTATGA
The DNA here is from genome assembly GCA_030248065.1 of Rhynchonema sp. JSB1_4. Taxonomy (NCBI): domain Eukaryota; kingdom Metazoa; phylum Nematoda; class Chromadorea; order Monhysterida; family Xyalidae; genus Rhynchonema; species Rhynchonema sp. JSB1_4. The sequence goes on from JASAMV010003963.1 coordinate 9,712, forward strand.
ATACTACATAGGTTGCCATTTTACGATACTGCATTTGCGTGCAAGTTGAGTTTGTTCTTCTTTTACACTCACAATCTCGCCATCAATCGGATACTGTTACTGTGCTTCTGCTCGCAATAGCTCTCGTTTTCATCATGATCTGGGTACCTACTGTATGTATGTTGAATACTAACAGCTAAGACAGCTTGGAGACAGTGTAGGACAGGAGTGACCATTTAACCATGTCTGCGTTTAACAATTGTCTTCTACAAAGTCATTTAAAAATGTTCATTCTCGTCATCCACCTTTGGCCACGTAATTTTAAAAACTACAGGCAAACTACACCAACACGAGCCCGATTTCGAAGCTAGCGTGTATGTATGCATATTCAATACGAATAGGAAGAGAAAACCATCATGCTCCATTTTGTATTCTTCAACGTGTGACATTCCCAAATTAGCAGCCGCTTTTGAATGTTTACTATTCTGCCAGCTGCGAAATCGAGCTCATGTTGGTGCAGTTTGCTTTTACGTGTGCTGTTATTTTAGAACCATGTAGACTATTATTTATATATCTAATAGTTTCTGATTCTGTCGTTCATTTCTGTTACTCAAAGAAAACTTTTCTTTCATTCCCCTTCAGTTGTTTTTAGCAGGTGCGTGCTCAATTTTATGGTCGTGACTTTGTCTTGTTAGTGTATTGCCCTGCGTATAAACAAACGAATTAAACTCACATCACCAGGCGTGCCCGGGGTGCCCGGCATGGCATCTCCTCCACGGCGACCCTTCACACCAATAATGCCCCGTTGACCAGGTTTACCTGGTGGGCCTGCTGGTCCAACCTCGTCACTTCCAGGACATTTGAAACATTCTGTATATTCCATAAATGGGCCCTGAAACAAGCACTATGCAGGTAAAAAGAGATTACTACTAAGGTTCTGTTATTCTGTAGTTTTGCAATAGATCACCTTGATGTCCATAGCGGGACGTCCGTCTCGTCCTGGAATGCCCGGTGGTGCACTTTGACCGACGGAGCCGGGCAGACCAGCTGGGCCAGGGGGACCATCGGGACACAAAGATTGTTGGGCAGTGTTGCAACATGAAAATATACAGTATATCACTATAATAAAATGAGCTGCCAATATGGAAAATGCTTCCAGAAACGCTCGCGGTTACCACAATAAGCGAGCGGTATCATTCCGGGTGCCCCGTTTCCATTCTTCATCGTCTCGGTCGGTATTCTCTCTCCTCCATGTGCGGCGCGTTTGATCCTCGATTCATAATAACGTCGTTGTGTGGGAGTGACACGCGGCATCGCGTTGATCACACTTTGACTCATCGATGTCAAGTCCTGAGATTGGCTGATGCTTAGTGTCCGAGGATTGTCACCCAGTCCAATATTCTCTACTACCGCACCCATGGCTTGTATGATGGGAAAGGAAAATGCGGCAACGATGAACCGCCAAAGTGTCACTCACCGTAAAATACCTAATATCAGCATCAATCTGCGCGCGCATCACGTTGCATTCGTCGATGATGCGGGGCACGTAGACGAGACAAGCTAGAATGGTCACGCTGGACAGGCCGAATGCCAACACGCTCATCACTGTGATGTTCTGCGCCATTTTTATTGGACAACCGACTGCCGATAAGTGAAAACGAAACTAAAATGTGAACTGAACGCCACAAGTTCACGAAATAATATATCGAATCGAGCGATCAAATCATTGCATTATGCAAACAAGTATTTCCGGTTTTTCGTGTCTGCCGCAAATTGCGCGAACACCGCGCGTCTGATGAGAATGGGAAATGATGAAAACGAAGGTTTCGCGAGCGCGGGGGCGACGACCGCGAGTCGAGCCGGCAATAATTATGCAATGCACCGTTTTCTTGGTGCGATCATAGTCAGCGTCATAAGATAAATAAATCATGCGTTCAAAGACATGAACTGAACACACTCTCATTTGTTTATACATATACATATATGTATACCTAACGGATTTGCAGTTTTAATTTTCCAATGGGAAACACACACCGTAAATTACTGAAGATGGACTATTGATCACGCCATGATGTGCGCACATTCATTTTTTGTACCGCTTTACAGCTGTGATGCATGTCGTCAATGGGCATGATCACAAGCCTGAAACCTACTGTCTCAGTTTTGAATTCGAGTGAAAATCTTGTCCTATATCTGACAATATTCTTGTGATGTCAAACTTTCTTTTTCAATTCATTTTTAATCATTGAGCGATCCGCATGGCTTCATTCCACATTCACGCAGCCAGACGTGTTTCCTAAAAGTTTCGTACAGCGGGGTGATTTTCGCGCCCGATTATCAGATTGATGTCGTCGCCAGGAAACTGATTTTTGTTTTTGTGTTGAATTCACGTGCCAAAATTTGGCACTGCAGTGCCTCGTGTACCCATGGTGCTTAAGGCAAGTGTTCTGGTTCCTTTTAAGCTGGGCTTACCCAAGCGTAACTAAAACGAACATTAGACTCATTGATACTTGTAAAGTATGGGTACACGAGACGCTGCAGTACCCAAAAATTTGCCTGGTTACGATACCATGATCAGTTCGTTTCGGCCCGATATCAGTTACAGTTTGATGATGATTACTTGTGAATGGCGGTGCTTTTTGCCGCCGCAACTGCTCGTGCAGATCATAACGCGTCGGTGGACACTTTATGTTTTGGGCGATTAGTTTTTGTTTATTGATTTGTGACGGCACATTAGGACATCAATCGTTATGTGCCATGTGCAGAGTTTAAGTGTTCGAAAAATATTACTGCAGCATCGAATGCGTTGTTTCGATTTTCGAAATAAAGTTCACAAAATCATTTGAATGTGTGTTCATTTCAGTTGTTTGATTTATTGTTGTCGTTTGTTGAAATGAATGATACGTTGGCAAATGTCACGAAGTCGGTTTCGCATAAACGTTCATTAATCAACAAATGCGGTGGTTGCACGGTATTTTCGATCAAAAGAACTCCATTAGCAAGCGAAAACATACGTTTTCGCACATGATAGAACCGCTTTGAAAGAACAACCGCGAAAATGTGGAGGTAAGATGTGAACGTTCACGTTTGTCTGTCAGAAACACAGAACAGCGTTAGCTCTGCCATTTGGCCACATAAACCAAAGCAACCAAGTTTGGGCACAACTATACATGGCAATCAAAAAAAGTTCGACGAAGTGTGTATGTATGTATTTTACAAGCCTTGTCATGTTAGACACTTCACAGAACATTGTTGTTTGCGTGGGTACATTGGGGTCCGGCAGCTGACGTAAACTGGAGGGCTCCCTTACAGCCTTTGTTTTCAGGTTTCGAAAGGTTAACCTAAACTTAGAGTTGTAGAACCTGAACCTTTCGAAACTTTACGTCAACACGCTTACCGCTCTGACGCAGCGCAGCGCTGTGTGTTGGGTCGTGGTAAAAATGAATCGACACTTCCCGATTATAGGCATCGCGGTGCATTTAGAGCAACAAAAGACACCCAAACTTAACTCATTCAAATATAACGTGTACTAACTTTATTACGTTTGCTCTGACGTGCCGCGCTAGTGATGGCCTGGCGATTGGACAACGCCAGTTTGAGCAAGACCGCCTTGAGCAGGAAAAAGAGCAGAGCCAAAAGACCAGAGCTCTTAAACTTTGTTCCAACGGCTTAGGCTAATTTTGGTGCCAGATTTATGCTTAGGTTTAGGCTTACACTTAGGCGTAGCTCTGTGTTTGACTTAGGCTCGGTCCTTTTCGTTTTAGGTTCCGCTCTTTTTGACTCTGCCCTTTTTTCTTGTTTCAAAGTGGTTCTGGGCAAACCGGCTTTGCGCAACTGCCCGTGCGCCTATTACACACGCGGACGCGGCAACGTTAGAATCCAAATGATTGGATGGGCTGCTAAACGCGGTTCGTAAAGGCACATCGTTTAGTCATGGACAGTGAGTTCTGCTGTTACTCAACAACAAAGACAGTCTACGCATTCTATGTAACTTTAGTTCTGGATATTCTTGTTTGAATGAGAGTGTGGACTGCGCCTGACACCTTAGCCAAACCAAAAACGCTATCAGCGCAATTAAAAGTTCAGTTGATTGCAGTCGTTAGGTACAGTTGCCTGATTTGTCGGTCTGGAGCTAGTAGTTTTCAAATTGTCCATTGATATTTCATGTTGATTCAATTTGTTAACAACGAACATAGCGAGTGCTGATTAGCAGCATTAATCCCAATCGAAATCCGCGAGCAAATTTGACAAAAACGGCACGAGAGGCACAGCGAAATGACGACTTCTGGCAGACGGTGGTCAATCGTAAGTTTGTATGGTTAAAATTTATTTGTTGCCTTTGGTGCCAACGACGTTGCTCCTTGCTTCCTTGAAAATAAATGCTTTGACCCCCAGTATTTTGGGGCAACCAATCAATTCTGTGTGCGCTAAATGTGTCACAAAAGCTTTGCGACGCAAAGATAACCTTGGCACAATATTTGTGCGGTATGGTGTGTGCCATTCCGCCAATTGTTACAACGTCAGATTGCGGGCTGAAAAACGTGTTTATGAGTTTGCAGTTTATGAAGAAAAGCGCCCCATCAGTTTTGTGCGTTGTACATATCTCGAAAGATATATACAATGCCCCCATAAGTTCAAAGCAGCGGAACACGCCAGGAATCGTTGGTTCCACATAACAATGTTTTACTGTGTATGTTGCACATTATTGTTGAGGGTGTGCGAAGCCTGTGAAAGATTCGCGGTTGCTCCACAACTTTGAACATTGGGGCTTGCCAGCAGCCAGCCGTTGTTGGTGTACACTATGTGACCACCACACAGTCTTTGTTGTGTGCAGTGGCAAGATAAACCCGGACCCGGAGCTTCAAATGCGCATTTATTATTACAAGACACCATGTAAGCGCTCAAATGGCGTCTTTACTTTGACGCTGGCATCGCGAGCCGAAACCTGGCGAGAAGAAATTTTATGGCCTTTCTTCGCATCGCCCTTTTTCTTCGCGTTCAATTGCCATGGCGCGACATTTACAACATTTGAGAATTAGCCACTGACCATAGAACCATGCTGTTCCAATCAGATAAAGCCATTCTTTGCTGAATTTTTTCACGAATGTAAAACTCACCTGCGCTGCGAGACTTTTGTCTGGTCGTTTTTTGCGCGTCAAATGTCAGTTGCGCACAGTTCGATTTTGGGCAAAGTTATGTAGCTCGGTGTTCCTGAATGTCAGAATGTTTGCTTTTGATTATATAAAAGCTGAGTGAAATGTTTTTCAGGTCCATGTGAACTAATTTAAAGATTTCGATTTCAGAGTGGCCTCGACGGCGGCATGTCGTCTTTCTCTTCGTTTCGCAGCAGCGCAGATCGACTGCATCGCTCGTCAGATCGCGGATCGCATTCGGTTCGTCCTGCTGACATTAAAATTATCGAAATTTTGTGATTTCCAAACTTGTTCAGAATATCATTCACCGTTTAATCTCATACAACTTTTGTCCAGAGTCTCAACAACCAAGTCGGCTATGGTGGCAGCAGCAGCGGACTTCGATCCTATGGGGGATCGGGCCAATTGGATCGACACGGCAGTTCATCGAGCATAAATCACTCTTCGGGTTACTCGTCTGGCTCGGCATCGGGCAGATATGGTGGTGAGTGATAAGCAAATACAGAATCGTCTGACTTATCACATGTTTACTGAGTATAAATTGGCAGGATATTTACCTGATGTATATGTACGCGGCTTTTTTAACCGTGTAGTGCCGACACGCATGTGACAACTGCTAATCGTTTCATATGAAATCTTGGTCACGTTGTGACACGTTTGAAGTCGCGTTCGTTTGTCTGCTGACAGCTACAGACCATACCTTTGCGTGCCTAATACAACTCGCTCACCAAACGAGTGACATCGATTGTGTCCCACCCGCACATACACATCACAGGCATGTCGACGTCGTTGACGGATGGTGGCAGCGGCAGTGGTCGACTATCTCGTGACCAGCGACTCCATTCATCTGCCTATTCCGTCACATCCACGCCCTCGGGCTATGTGGTTCGCGGCAGACAACAACAACCACGCAGTACAACTGGCTATATGCCTGCAGGCCCAGGTGCGTGGGGGCTGGATATTTTGATTTCAGACTTCCGACAAGGTAACTCTCAGGTAACATGCAATAACGTACGTATATGCCGTAGCTTATCGTTCGTTAACACAGTCTTCAGTGCGCTGGCTAATGTGCCCAGAAGACAGCCCTGTGCAACTAATGTTTATTTTTTGTAGATAGCTGCCACGATTGTTTTTTCGACATTCATATGTAAAAACATAAATTTGAACGCTCAACCAATCCAATCTAGCAACATCGCATAGTAAACTTGTCTCGTTAACCCAGATCCACTGCAAGACTGGTTGAGTAAACTGCACAAGGCAAAAGCACTCAGCCAATTTTCAACCAGTTCACTACGCCCACAAGCCAGTGGTTTTCTTATGAGATCTCAACTTTTCGAAAAGTAGAAATAGCTGTACCGTTCTATTTGATTTACCTGGAGCAAGCTGATCTGAATGTCTTGCCCGCTCGTTGAGCTAAACGTTGACATTTTTGGGCTCAATGTTGATATTGTCCTGTTGAACTTCAGATGTCTTGTGCTCTCTTTTTGATCTATTTCCTTAAGATACAACAATAATTCCAAAATGGTGAAAGTCAATCGGCACCCACGTCGCACGGTTGTTGCCACAGGTCGGTGGGTGTCGTGAACATGTTTTTGCTCATCTCCATCTGCTTTCAGCACAGCTTGCCTGGCTGACTGATGTTTAGAATAGAAACAACTATAAAACGTCCATGAATGAATGTTGTTGTGCCCGTGCGTAATGCCCGATTGCTTTTTGCAGATTCGAGCGCGCGCTACAGCTCCCCGTACTCGGGCACTGGCGCAGGGGCAACGTCTCCATCGACTTACTCCTCCACATCAGCTGTGGGTTACGGTAGTCGGTATGGCAGCACATCGACGTCCAAATACACGACCAGCTCCAGTCCGACAAAGTATACGACCACTCCGATTGCCCATTTTTCCAGTCACAAACAGCCGCAACAACCGATGAGCACCGGGGGCACCGTTGGTCGATCGTCGTATGCCGATGTTGTGCCCGACACAACCAGTGCACTATTCAACCAACTCTATGCGCGATATGTGACCAATGCAGAGCCGAAAACGGCCACAACGGACTCTTCAGTGTCTGCTGGACATACGAACACCAACGGAGGGACCACAACGCCACCTTGGCGAAAAACATCAAATGAACGAAAAACAGCGCCAGACGGTTGGTTCAGGCGGTTTAAGTTCGTAAGATTCTGCTTTGAAAGGGTCGACCTTGAAGTCAATATCCCCCAAAATGAATTTCAAAGTTTGTTTTTTGTCCACCCACTCACAACCGAGCTATCGAACTATATGATTTTGCAGCGGCCACAGATGAGTTGGATAGCGCCATAGCTGACGTTACAAATACTGGGGCGCACAGCACCTATGCCGGGCGGTACTTTGCTGTGGCGTCAGTCCTTCAACCAACGAACAACACTGCAAGCGAACAGCGGCCACAATATGGCTTGCAAGCAGCAGACAGCAAAAAGGCGTGCACTCAGCCCGAGCACAACCCATCTGCAACTCTTGCCAGCAAAAACAACACCCCCGACTTGCACCATTGTGTGACGGCAACTGTGGCAGAACAAGAGAAGGTGCGCTTAATGTTTTGGCTTTGCTTGAGTCTGGAACCGGAATTGGAATCAATTAGTGCTTGCTTGTGGGCGAATGTGCCGCCGCAAACTGGCCTGTCGACGGGTTCCATATCACATCGGTGTTAATGATGTGGCGGTGATTGCTGTGCAGAGAACTTGTTGGTGCCAGCCCTCAAGGTTCTGTTGCGGAACCGGCACCAGAAACTCGCGCAAGAAAGTCGAGTAAATAACTTTACGTTCATTACATCAATATGTGAGTGTGAGCGTGTGTGTGTACATCTTATGTAACTTGAAGTGTAACCTTGTGCATTGCAGGAGCAAGAAAACGAGCCTGAAGAAAAACAGACCGATGGCCAGGCTGGCATTACAGCCAGCGTTCCTGCTGAATTAACACACCAACAACAGAGTGAAACTAAAGAAGAACAACACGGAAACCTGTCGATTTGCAACCACACGACCGAGCCAACAGCTCATTTATCGTTGCCTTGGCAGGACCTTGAGACGACAAAAAGCGGTGAGAATTCAAGCGTTGAACAGGACCGAGAAGACAGGGAAGAATCGCCCGAATCTGTGATTGAAGTTGGCGAAACCAGAATGGAAGAATGGAAACAGGTCGAAATCGCCGCTGATGATGCCGATGAGTCAGTGGACGACAGTGCTCTTCAGTCGCAAATCCAGGTCACAGCCGCTGACCCCATGATGACTGAGTCATACTCCGAAAGTGCAGCACAGCAACCAGCGTGGAAAGTCGGCGAAATCGATCAAATTGAAGAGCCGGAAGAACAGGATGATGAAGCTGCCGAACTGGACACTGAAGAGCCTGACGCACCTGCGGTCAATGGTGAAGCAGAACAAAAGGACACTCAGCAGCAATCATCAGTGATGGCAACGTCAATGACCAGATCATACGTCGAGCCCGATCAGCCGTCGCCGTGGGCGGACTGGTGGAATAATGGCAGCACCGAAGAGACCGCACAAGAAGAAATTGAAGAGCCCGAAGAAGCGGAAGTGGCCACAGAAGTTATGGACGTTGCGGAAGATGATGATCAGACTAACGATGTTATTGAACAAATGACAACGTCGACCAGATCTAAACAGTTAGCCGATGATCAACCCTCACCATGGGCTGATTGGTGGAACAGGGGAGATGAGAAAGAAGAACAGCAAGATGACGAAGTAGTGATTGAAGAAAATACAGTTGACATTGCTGCAGAAGATGTTGTGCTACCTGAAACTTCCGTCAAAACCGCAGCCGAAGAAACGGTCATGTCAACTAGCACTTACAGCACAAAACGCAACTTTGACGATGACGAGCCCTCTCCTTGGGCTGATTGGTGGAATTCGAGGCGGGGGGATGAGGAGCAGGAAGAAAATCGGGAAGAACAGCAAGAAATTGGAATTCCAACTGAAAATATGGACGCCACTGAGGAAACACCTGAAATTACTGAAGAATTGGCAGAAGAATCAACTGAAACACGGCAAGAGCTTCCGTTAAAGAAGAAACAGCAATTAGATGATGAACAATCACCGTGGGCGCATTGGTGGAATTCAGGCGCAGTTGAGGAACAGGAAGCGGAAGCGGTCGAAGTCACCGCGATGGAACAAGGTGACCAGGAATCCGAAGCCGTCCCCGGCGTGACTGATGATGTTCAGGACACCACTGAGCAGGAAACAGCAGTAGCGTCACAGAAGAAGCTCATAACTGATGATGCCCCGTCACCATGGGCTGATTGGTGGAACAGCGGTGGTGGTGACACTGAAGAGGTTGAGGGAGGTGAGGAGAAGGAGGATGAGAACAGCGGTGAAGTGAATGTGACCATCATGTTGCCATCACCGACATTGAAACATCAGCAAAACACTATGGCCGACAGCGGAGCGTATGAGAACGGCAGTGCACCGTCAAACACTGAAGAGACCTATCATGCACCACCCTGGGCCACGTTCACTACTGACTACGAAGATGAAGAGGAGGAGCTGGAACAAAATGAGGATGACGTAACTGCGGAAGAGGCCGGCTCACCGGAAGCTGAAGCAGCCAATCAGCGCATTGAACACAAACGATTGGCGGTGGGTGAAGAAATTGACAGCGATTCGGGATTGGGCACGCCACCGGTTCAACGCGGTGGGATGCAGCAGTGGAGGAACTTTGATAATCACGGGTTGGTTGCTGGCCGGTTGTCTGAATGTTTTTGCTCTTAGTTATGAACGAAACGTTGGTGCACACATATTTCGAAACATCTAAAGGTCATTTCACTACTCTGACGGAAGCAGCGCCCCGCTTATTTCTTTCAAAAATCACACCTGCTCTCACGGCGGGGGTGTCGAGTTTACAGTATGTGGCCGCAATGTGTTCAGCGTGTTTATGATTGCAATTTACTGGTCCACTGACACACAAACGTTTCTAAATCCGAGGTCTCTCTCGTTTTATAGCGAAGTCGACGAGCCAGACGTGGTTTCGGAGGCGGCGTACAGTCACAAATACAGTCAACCGGACTTGAGTCAAGGTGTTACCGTCACGGCAGACGCTATCGGGGACACAACCTCCACCGGCATTGAGATTGAGTCGGATTCGGAATCAGACGCTGAATCGTTGGCATCCGAGCCCCCGGTGGGCACGACCATGCAACGAAGACTGAATGAAGGCGCAGCACGAGCACCTGCCTCGTTGCACAGCACACGCAGCGAACCACGTTAGTCGATCTCTATATTGACGTTGATTTATTACTGCCACTTTCACTGTCGGGTCCTTTCGTGAACTATAATGGTTCCGTTACGCAGCCAACATGCTTTTTCAACTCACCCCATCCACGAATAAAATACGTGCTTGTTGTTTTTTGCATCCGCCTGCCTGCACGGTGTAACATTATCTGAAAAATGTGAAAACGTCTGCGCCTAACGCCAGAAACACAAACATTTTGATCAGTAGTTTTTCAAAACAAACTGTTTATGAAACAATTCACTTTGCTTCACTGGTGTGCAAGTTATGCAAAACACTTTGCGCCATCATTGATAACCAGATACCAAGTAACAATTTCCAATTTGACAAACATCCCCGAACTATACAGTCAACAGAAAATATGGATGATGACCACATTCCTTTGTTGGGTGAGTTGCAAACAGAAACTGTTCCTGCCGTTTTTGGAAGTCACAATGTACTGAAATGTTCACCTTTCTTCTTGCATGTGCACGCCAAACGAAACATCAGATTACAGATCTGCTGCATCCCCCCAACGTGACGGCGGATGCAGCGTTCATCAGCAGCATGGAGTCATCCAGAGTGGACAGTGACCTAGAGGACGATGACTTCGATCTGGGATTGGCGACCGCCACCACTGAGACAACGGACACACAGCGACAACAGAGATATGGGGGCAGTAGATCGGGTTGGTGATTGGGGGCACTCGAAACTCTAATATGCAGGAAGTACCGCCAACTTCAATGCAATAGAACAAAAACACTTCTGCTTTGTCAGAATCTAGGCAGTGCTTGTATCTTTTCACAGATATGTATCCAGTCATTGTCAACCATGCAGGTTGTGTAATGGATCCAACATTGGCGCAACCAGCGCCTGTGTTCACAATGTCGGTGACATACGACGAATCAGACGAATGGGATTCGGCACACGAAGAGTCGGTCGAGGACGTGAGTGACTTCGAGGACTTGATGTCCACCGTTGATGACGACGCTTATGGTTGGTGTTGCATTTTCTCTTGCTTTGAGCTTGTGGCGGGATTAGCTATGTTTTTGGCATGGTTGGTAAGAAGCAGTGTGAAACGTCAATATTGTCCAATGCACTCATCTCGCATAATGCAACGCATACGTTTATCCCGAAAAACAACATTCCGTCTCAATGACTGAGACCGGTCAGTTGTTTGGGCCCGACTTCAGCCTACAGCTGTGCTCTGGATGGTCGGGGCCTAACTGTCAAGCCAGGTCTAAACGGTCGTGCGTTAAATGATTGATCTGTTGAAGTACACATGCAGATTAGGTGCTTGTTCTGTTGCTCATTGTTTCTAAAATGCTTTGCTATCATGCCCCATCTAAATCACTGTAATAGACACACACAAACACACGGCTTCATGAACCAATTTCGCCACCCACAGACTATGATGATGACGACGACCCGCCATCGCTGGCCGTCCAATCAATTGTGGATTCGAATGACGTCACTCCGTTGTACACGCCGAACTCGTCCAGGGCTGGATCACATGATGAATGGAGGGAGACACCGGTCAGGGTCATCAGACTGCAGGTCAGGGGGTTGCGATGGCAATTTAGTTAAATGGACATTAAAATCATATATAACAATTACCCTAATTTTTATGTTGAAACATCAGGAAAATGTTCGCTGTTTTCAGGAAGAACAAACAGCAACGGAGGCGGCAGACACGTTTGTGCCCGACAAGCTTGATGACCCGAGTGCTGTGCTTGAACCCCTTGATGTGACCGCCGAACTGGGTCGTGCCGATGCGATCAAACCAATCACAATGGCTGCGGCTGAGGCCACCGAACAGCACGATGAATCCACCAATTTGATGAAGGCGCTGCAGACGGTTGAGGTTGGTCAGTCATGAAACTTGAAACATCATGAAATTGAGTTGCGCGTGTCTGTTGCCGGCTTCATGGGTGGGCAGCTAATGGTCAGAAATCTCCGGTGCAAAAACAGTTTGAAATGTTTAGGTGCGTGACTTCCTGATGAATCTGGACTCGGTAACGCACGGCACGAGCGGCACAGTCAGTGCACTGCGCACTGCCCAGAACGTCATGCCACAGGTTTGTTTGACTTAAGTTTCGGTTGCATTGTGGTCTTTCTGAAAATAAAATATGTTTTCGCCAATAATTCTCATTGTGCATCTAGGTGCTGACCGGCAGTCAAAGCGAGAAAGCAGATCGATTTTCGTTACCGAACCGTGCCACAGCGACCGATCGAGCGATACAGCGAACCGCCAAATCGGCTGCCATCGAAAAAGCTGTCGGCTCAGTGGTCAAACCGGAACTGGGTTCTTCGCAAACCGTCAAAGCGCCAGTGCAGTTGAGCCAGCCTCTCAATCACGCCAAAGTAGTGCCACTCGAAGAGACGTTCGAGCGTGTGGTGCCGTTCACTCGCAGTCCGCATGTGACCAACAGACCAACGGAGGCACACGGTCGGAAGACAGTGCAACAGCCGACCAGTTACTGCTACGGCAAGGCCACAGCACCACCGATCGTGCGCGAGCCGTTGTTCAAGGACAAGGCCGGTGTTGGCAGCATTGTGGCCGCTCCGATCGGGGCCAGTGGTCGTCGGTCGAGCAAGGAGGGACGCGAGGACGACTATCTCGTGTCGATCGAAAAGGCGCGAACAGCGATGGCCAAGGTCGCCAGTGGCCCTGCCAAACTGCTCGCCTCGTCCGCCGAAACGTTCGACAAACAAATCACGGAAATGAGGAGCAGACTGGAACAGGAGGCCAGTACTCGTCAGAAACAGATCTCGTCGTTCAGCAAGGGCATCGAACAACAAACGGATGCAGCCAGACGCGCCGCCGTGGAATCGGAGCTGAAAGCGACGAAGAAGGAAGTGGAAATGACGGTCGGCACCGCTAAGGGCACCTATCAGACGTGGAAGAGCAAGAAAGATGAAGCGGAGAGGCGGAGGGAGGAAGAGAAGTTGGCTGCAGCCAAGAAACGACAGGAGGAACAGGCGAAACGAGAGCAGATGGAGGCTGAGAAAAAGGCGAAGGAGGAGCAGGAGCGGTTGAAACGCGAGCAGGAACGGAAGAAGCGCGAAGAAGAACGAAAGAAGAAAGAAGAAGAAATTCGAAAGCAGCGGGAAGAGGAGAAGTTGAGGAGAGAGGAGGACCGAAAGAAGAAGGAGGAGGAAGACAGGAGGAAACGTGAGGCTGAGGCAGAGGCCAAGGCAGACGCGGATGCGGCGAAGAAGAAACCGCCACTCGGACGAAAACTCGCCTCACCATTCATGGCAGCCGAAAAGAAGGTGCAGGAACCGAAACCAAAGATAACCACCACTGAAACAGCCAAAAAGGACACTGGTCCAGCGTTGTGTGTGGTGAGAGGGAAGGGAAAAGTTGAACCGGACGCCCCAGCCGAACAACCGAAGCCAGTCGCAATCAAACAGGCAGCCGCTGAAAAGCCATCGAAACCGGTTGAAACGGTGGTGGAAACGCCAAAACGCAAAACGACGAGCGAGCCGAGCGCAGCGATGAAACTGCTAGCGAAAGCTGAAGAGGCGCTGATTGGACGAAAGAGCACACCAAGTGGACTGTCGAAGGCGCTGACAGCTGAAAGAAAGGACACAGACATGGAAACGGAGGAAAAAGACCATCAGAAAGTGCCGAGACCGTGGAGACCCCACTCCTCCGCCAAACTCTACCATCGCAAGAAACGGTACACGCTGGCTTGTACCGATATTGACGAGTTGCTGAGTGACGACAAGGAAAACGTGAAGACCACATTTGAACAACTCGAGCACAAATTGGGAAAACTGACCAAATACACGGCGAAGAGTCTGGAAGAAACACAATTGAAGAGAAAAATGCGCAGGAAGAGGTTGAGGAACGGGAAGCAGGCGGATGTTGATGACGTCATCTTCGACAAGCCCGATTTCCGTGAATTCATGCGATCCGTCAGCCCGACCAGCAAGGTCACCATGGACTTTTTTGACGGAATTGATCATCAGGTTATTTTATTTTTTATTTTGCTTATTTTTTCGTGCAGTTGACTCAGCTCTGGAAAAGTTGTGAGGAAATTCAAGAAAATCGGGGTCATACAAATACTTCACCATGCTGATCGTTATCTTTGTTATCATGCCTATCGTCAAGTAAGCAGATGTTTCACTGACTAATCGATGCACCCACTGATCTACGTAAGCAGTCAAATACAGCACAAGTGTACATAAATGTATAACCAATCAAAATGTACTGGCAAGTAGAGGGCGTAAATTTACTGCCTGTCTCGCTAAAAATTGATCAAATTTGAAACACGCGCGTTTTTCTGCTAAATTCTTGTGTAAACATCGCATCGGTCGCTGGAAAACATGAGCACAAAAATGTATCACGCACGCCGACAGCATTATACAACCACGATAAGTAACATTTTATACGCGGTCGATTAAATGGAAAAATAATGTAAACCATAAAATCTACGAAGCAACGACTGTCTGGGTAATAAAATTCAAGCCGCAACAAACCTTGGTCCCATTATAAAAGAGACAAGTGTGGTTATATTTTTCAAGCAAGCAGTGTTGATGGTGGAAATGTACGAAATGAATTTAGTGTGGAACTTTATGTGTATTTCGAAAAGCGAAAAATTTTACGCTAAACTTCATATAATTCTATTGTGCCACGTTTTTGTCTCAACTTGTATCAATCGTGTTTCTAAAAAAAAACAAATGCAAGTTTGCCAAGGTTGTGCATGACAATAATCATGATGCGTTGTTCCGTGCTGCGATTGTGTCATTAAACGAGTCAGCGACTGAGTGCATCTGCATAGAACAATAATTTAATGAATTATGTTCTCAAACTTGCGTTACGTCTCAATCTCCCAAGTTCAATCCGAATCTAACTAATGCCAAAATGGTGGTTTCGTGGTTTTGCTTCATTGCCCTTTTCTCTTCTCCAACGTTGCTCCAAGTGTTCGATTTTAAGACATTGACGCTTTCTTCGTTCCTGTTCCAGGTTATCTTGGAACCAAAACCAGCAAGATTGTCTTGTTTGGTGCGTTTGAATGAGGGTGCAGAGTTGTGCGCGTTCGGGTCCATTTCAAATCAATTTCAATTTACTGCCACGAACCAAACCAGCCCAAAATGTATGTTTGTGTGCCCGTGTCAATTACAGAAAACAGGGACCCCAACCTTGTCTGCGTGTGACATTACCCAAGTTCACTGTGTCTGTCCATCACACACGCCCGCGCAACCGTTCTGGTTTGAATCTTTATATTTCTCAATTTTTTGCTCAAGCAGTCTTGCAAGACGCAAATTCCAGTTATATTTTCATTGTTTAGTATGGCAACGCGCGCAACAAAGTCAAATAGTATCTTTTGTATCTTATAGCTTCATATTTTGTGTTTTTGTTCTCTGCCGCCTGAGACGTTCATACTGTTCAGTAAAATACGTAAATAGTGCTCTGATGAACATAAAGTTTTTTGGTTATGACAAAATCAGTGCCCCGGTTTTTCTCAAACCGCATTTATCATCAGCCACTGCCAATAAACGGTTTGTATATAGTTCAATTTCAAACAACATTATTTTCAACAAAGGTTAGTTCTGGTTCGTGTTTATCGTGACACCGAGTCTTCGCGAACTTGTCAATGCAACACAATTGACTTGGAGCAATCATGTCTTCAGAAAATCTTCCACGCAAAATAAATATATACGCATAATACATCCGCGTAAACCTAGACTTGCACCTTTATCTCACTGAAGAAAATTATTGTTGACGCCTCCAGTGTTTTTAGCGTCCCAAAAGTGTCATCGTGTCCCAGGGCGAGACGAGACTGCAAGATAATCAGCAAGGAAGATACTGCACTGTGTCAAAATTTAGTTGTTGTTGTTGACGTGTTGCATATCCAAATCTCAATTCCCGCGCCATTAACACTTTGAAACAATTACATAACCCAACCAGGGGTGTCACGGTTGTTTCACGCAGTGTATTGCACTCAGAGCAATTTACAGCTTCATATCAATCTCACGCTGCAATATTGCTAGCGTGAAACTGACTAGACATTACCTGGACATTTGTTTACGATCAGAATTTTGCGGTTTGGAATTCATGTGGCGAATCCCAAACACACTTGAACACCTGATTACATTACATTCTGATATAGCAAATTCCGGTTCTCTCGTATTTACGCAAAGAACCGGAACTCAGGCTCCAACGTGCAAACATGCCCGAACGCCTGCAGCCGTTACAATGTCAGTGCCAGTTGTACCTCAGTACGGTTGTACATATGTACCCAAACATTCGATGCATGTTCTAAACCATCACAATAATGCTTTTCAATAAAATGTCTCATATTCTGCCTGCCTGTACCAACTGATGTTTATAAGCAGCCAATGGCTTCATACGCAATTGTCAAAACATCACCGTGTCAGGCTCTAGCAGATTGACGTAAGCATGTTGCCATATTTGAACAACGTGTTCCAACATATTTCATTACAAATACAAAACCCCTAATGTCACGATAATGTGGTTTTATGACGCGCCAGCTTTTGTTGCATTGTGTTCAAATGCCACAAAGTTTATGGCTCATCCAGCCAGCCCGTCTAATCTGTACAGAAAGCTGAATCATTTGTGTGCATCAAGCAATGCCATTTTGTGAGTTTTTTGTTGCAAGTTATGTACCTGTGCTCTTCAGCCCCCACAGAGTCTATTCACAGATCTGGATCTCTATAGATCACGTCCAACCCACCCAACCTATGTATATATTTTGATCTCTTTTCGTTCAGCTTAGCTGTTTGTCTCGTTTTGGTCTGGTTCTGCAAGCGTTCCTAGATTCTCTTTTTTTATTTTATGCCTCTGCGTCCTGGCCCAATGCCGCAAATTGTCTCACATGCACTGCTGGGCAGCTGGCTCGTATTTGCGTAACGGTCGCGTGAAAACACATGTGTCTGTGAGTTCTTATCATTTGAGCGAAAATGTTTTAGCTGCGATAAGATTTCACGAAACTTGTTTTGAAACCATTACATTCCAAGCGCAACAACAGTACTTTCAGTAATTTTCCCCAGAAAGAAACATTTTAGCCCCGATAACGGGAAAACGTCGAAGCTTCTGAAAAACTCGCGTGCACCCCGTAAGAAAGATCGTCATACAGCGCCGTTTTGAGATTACGTGTGGCACAACGAATGTGTTTTTCGTTGTTGTTGTCAGCCCTACATTTTTTGAATGCTCCACCAGCTGGCGTGCAAACGACGCGTAACAACATCGCTATTCTGCCACCAATGGTCGGATTATCTAGCCTGCTGATGTTAATGTTTGTTCTTGAATGGCTCTTCTGCTAATGCTGGAGTGTGTAGGAGAAGCATCTTTGAATTCAAACAACCATTTTCACGTGGAAAAAGCAACAAGAGTCAATAAGGCCACACATTTAGCGAAAGTTATATTCAATCAGCGCCAACCCTTTTCACTGGCGGTATTTCCTTCCCACTTTTTGCAAAAAAAGATATTTAGATTATGCTGCTGTTTTCCGCAAAATGATTTCCGCTTTTTTATTGCTTTCTGCGGCCATCTTATAATTGCTCTCTCACTAGCTTAGTTGCGAAGGAGAAATACAAAAAATGTAGCAAAATAATGTCGAAAAAGTTGCAGCTGATTTTTTGCTCACCAAGGCAGTGCATAAAGTCAGGTGGTTTGTTTGATCGGTGCACTTATGCGCATCAATGCAAACAATACATAGCGCTCGTGCGTTGAGACACGCACAATGCAAACGTTTACCACTAAGAATGCACTATGATGTTTCACGGGGTTCTGATAAAGTGCGATTATGTAGATGCCCTGAACATCCATACATACAGGCACAAACTGAACTCCGACTCTGTTCTGTTCACTTTTCGTATAAAATTATTATTGCACTTCAACTGGGGTACGATTACACTTTGTCGCGCCCCGTTGTTATATGATTTCAATATCGCGATTATGTTATCACACGCACACAACAAACATTATTTTTTTACTTTGCAACGTCAAGTGCTGCTTTGCGGTAGCTGATTTTTGCCTCATTTCAATGTACACAAGCATTATGTATATGTATAGGTTGGTCCGCTGAGCGGTTGCTTTTTCACGTTCGCTCGAGCGTTTGCTTATACCAACTGGAAATCTCATAAAAAAGCCAAGCGCTGCGTTTTGACTGTACCCCACGTCTGCAGTTGCGGTGCTGGCTGGCCGCTGCGGCCGAAAAGTTTCAGCTTTGCCACTCATTTCATACACTTCAAACGTGTGCGTAGGGGCGTTTTCCACCTCCAGGTTTCAATTATTATTGTGAGAGCTTTGAGCGGTTCCAAACGGTTTTCGAGTTCGCACAGAACCGCAACCACAACTGAACCACCTTTTGTGCCTGACATTTTAAGACGTGGCTTGACTTGTACAAACTTTTTACGCGTCAGCTAAACCAGCCAGTCATCATAGGGAGAGCAGCATTCATCCCCGTCCAAGTGTGTTGTGTTCGGGCAAAGTTCTGCAGCTTCATGTATGGTATATGCACACGTTGTTGTGGCCTAGATGGGTAGGTTGGTGATCGACTGCCACACGCCACACGTTGTATGCACCATTCGGGACATGTGGTTCCTGTTGTGCTAGACACACGAAACACACCCACAACATGTCCAGTGCAACATTTCCTCCTTCGTATGAACCCAAACGTTACGTCGGTAGCCTACTCGCATCAACAACAAGTCTCGTCTTTAAACCGGCGTGCAGCAATGAAGCCCGGTTTGGAGCGAGTTTGTGTGAAGCTCAAAGTCATTTGCCACAAACTGCGATGCAACTCAACGTTCCAACATAGTGCGCAGTCTGTGACGCGTATTGGAAAAATTGTTGTGTTTTTGCTGACCTGCCCACGCCAACAACAGATTGTGTAAAATGTCGTCCCTCTGGCTGTGCGCAAGACAAGGAACCAAAGGTTTTGGCTGATCAAATGAACTTTGAACGGCGCCCTGCGCGTATACTATTATCTTTGTACCAGGTTTTTGGTTCTGTAAAAGTTCCATAAATGTTATTAGTTGCCGCATGCTGTCAATTTGGGTTCTTGTTGTCTTGGCGTGGAGGACTGAAAGGTTGTGTTCTAAACTGTGCTAAAGGCCACTTCGATCACTTCTGTTCCATTTTGGCCACGCGAACGTCGAAAGTCCTTTCAAGACTACAATTGCAGTGCCATACTGTCTGGAAGAGAACATTTGTTCGAGACTTGTTTTCACGTGCCGTTTTTTCGTGTAAGGATGCTGAACGACTTCACTTTTGCAACAAGATAACACCCGCCAGGCATTTCATATACTTCAGTAACTACAGAAGTTACACACAAACAATAAGGCGCACTATTGGTTTCTGTCAACCTACATATACCAGCCAAAATTTTCTTTTTTCTATTTTACATACCACCACGTCAGTCAGATTCGCGGTTCATTTGCGAGTTTCCTTCCCGGTCTTCATTTCGGCTGTTTTTATCCAAATTTTGCCGCATCCAATTCACCCAGTGGCTCTAATGGGGTTCCCATTTATCGCATAGCTGGTGTATACAGTATCTTTTCAAATGCATCTGCGCTGCTCGGTCTTGTTATTTTCTGGCGTTATTTGATCCAACTTTTTCTTGGTTCAAGAGGAGGCTGCGGGCATTTTTGCTGCTACATTTATCATATCTCAATTCATGCGTGAATATCCTGCGAACTGTTTGCCATTTTCCATATCTTCGTGTCCGTGGTGTAAAAATCTATGCCTGTTTGATTTTCTTACCAAAAAACACACCCTTTCAGACGCGTAAGCTCTGGTGATAAACCAGAAAATTCCAGAAGTACAAAAATTAGGTCATGTGTCACAAAAAACAACGCAAAATTTAGTCGACAATTAATAAAAACTGTTCAAACATTCGTACAAATGGCTACCCTGCTGTGCCGTCTACAGTACCTGAACGATTCCGACCCCTTCGCGTCGACATCAAGCTCGTACTTCGAGCCGGCCCGACCAGCCAATTATGTGTTTTCACTGCACATACCGATAAGTGAGCAGTTGTGCGCCATCATACGGCTGTTGAAAGCCCCTCACTCGGTTCGCACATTTTGGCATTTATGACCACGATTTGCGTCATTCAGAACGTATCAAGCGGTGGAATTATGCATAGTTTGCTCACCTAAAAGCAGACACTCTGTGGCGTTTCCTGACCAATAACTAGTTTTAGCCACGGATAGTGTAGCAGCTTCGAAAGCCCCATCGCAACAAGCAATGAAGAACGTACCCAAAAAGAAAATCGTGAAATAATTCTAAAAAATCGAAATTGTTTTACATTGAACTTTACGAAATGTACAATACTTACAGGACGAGACATGCGGTCTCCAGATCTATCGCGCCTACGACGGTGGGTCGGGTGACTTCGGCACGTACTTGGACAATGAACTCGCGTTGTCAGATCAACCTGATGAACTCGAAATATTGAAGAACGACACGTTGGTGCTAATTTTATTGCTTTTTTGTCTTTATTTTTTCACACATTTTGGCTTAGTCGTGCAACCTGGGTGACAGTTTTACGCCTTCTGTACACAGTCAATTTTTTCGCTTCGTGCTAGTTTTCTTATCAGCATTTCGCAGAATGACGCGAATTGTGTTTACAAGACCAACCATAGGCGAAGAAGTCCATGGGAATCAGCTTTGCAAATAAAACAAATATTTGCAGTGTACACCGACGCAATGCAAGCCGAACAATATTTCAGAATTTCTAACCCCTTCTGCGGTAAACCCGTTCCAATTCAGAGTATACATTAACGCACATTCCAGTAAAGTTTGAACATAATCAGTCTAAGTAGGTATTGGTGTGTACATTCACAGTTAGTGACCGCTAGTTGTAGTAACAATTGTTAGGTCACCGCTGTTCCATTATGTGTCCATGCGTGTACTATGATGGTTTCATTGTTCATGCGCACAGTGGGCAGACACCAGCGATTAAAATTATCCCCCAAGCGCATGTATGTACATACATACAAAAGTTCCAAACCATACACTTCCCCATACCTACTGTTCCAATAATAATGCGTTCACAGTCAACTTTATTGGATTCGAAACTTTCATCTCTTATTCACCACACATCCATTCATTTATATGTACTATCGCGTTCATGTCGGTCAACGGTGTTGATACGCACGTTTTTGAACGAAATTTATGCTCCATCAGCAGGCACTTGGGACAAAAGTTGGTCGTCTCTGAAGGCGTGTTGAAGTAGTTGAAGAAAAAAGACAACAGAACGTCAAAACTGCAGAACAAAACGGAACTAAAACTAAACATAAAAATTTAATTCTAATTTCAACATACTGTTTCACACCTGCTGTTTTTCTGCCGACGCAGGTTTTTCGGCGAGCAGTCATAAAAATTCGTTCTCAAGTTATGAGCTGTTCCCACGCGCACATTATCCAGTTATCGTGATCTCAAAGAATGTGCACGTTTTTATGTCCCATGTTGTGCCGGACGGACAGTGCACCCATACACGTACACACGCACAGCCAGGTACAGTGTATAGTGCATGTGTGACCTCCTAATAGAGTGTCCATAACTGTCCGTCCACCATGAGAGCCGGATATACACAAAGAAGAAGGTATATGTCTGGTATAAAGTTGCCTTCCCAGGCGAGTAGCCGATGAATTTTACACACAGCCGCAATGACTTGACTGATTTTGTTGCTGTTTGCATCGAAAGACATAAAATTTGTGTCATTCAATACAGTCAGTCAGTGGTCAAATGAGAGTAGCCACATTGCCGCCTTATCGACTTCATCAACGAGTCTATCAGGTGCATGTGCATCAGCGGCATCCTTGCAAACAGCGTGAGACGAACAGCAACGTGCATCAAACAGTTCAGTGCACAGTTCACAATTATTTCACACCCTTGCATGCACATGTGAAATTAGGCAATCCGCCCATCTGCAGTGTGGGCGCTCAAATTATGCAATGTGAAGTGGTCAGTTATGTGGAAACACGCAGATTTGACTGCCGCTTTTGAAATATTTCATTGTCTTGGCGTAGTTGTACGTCGATTAGGTGTATAGGTGTGTAGGCGTCTGTCTGCATTCAATGCACAGAAGTGTTGATATTGTAACCGACAGTCGCACTTATTATTCTGCAGATGCCTATTCCAGTATCCGACTGTTGGTTCCCTGTTCCCATCAGATATGGTCCAAACTTGATTAGCATTCACCATTAATCAATCAAGCGGTTATTATCTGCTAGCTGAAATGTGACCCAATCCATCGATCGATCAGTCAGTGACGATGAGCAGCGACTTCACGCGCGTCACATCCAGCACGACGCCGTTTCGATTCCGCGCGCTCACTCAGCCACCAACTCATCGTGAAACATCACAGACGTCGTCGTCGGCACACACCAATCATGGTGCTGCCAAATATGTGCCAAGCAACAATCCCGTCACCCACAATTCCCGGTCCGGCAACAAAGTGGCCCCGGCACCGATAGTGACACCGACAGTGGTCGGTGGCCACAAACCAACGAGACCCGCTTCGATTGAACGTCGATCAGCCAGCACCAGCACTCGCTTCGAGCCGTTGTACTCGGTGAAACATCAGCCAGTCGACGATGCCCTGTCGTCCTACAAATCCACACCGTTCGCTCCGTCATTGCGCAACAACAATAAACCATCGTTCAACCATCCGGGCTCGTCCAATCCATCTGAGCCGATCCTCTTCAGTCAATATCACCCCCATTACTACGACAACGATTCGACGCTGAGGTCAACAAGAACGTCGGGCTCAGCCGGCAGCAATGACGGGGGCACGTTGTCCAGAAGGGATGCCTCCTACACAAACACAGCCTACAGTACTGCCAGCAAATACTGGGCTGTGCCGGCGAGTAATGCCAATAATCATGGAACATCAGGCTGCGGTACATTGACGCGTCGTCAACGCGACTGGCATGATTCGTCGGTGGACAGTTGTGCAACGGCAAACACCAGTTCGGCCGTTCAACCGTTTGGCGATTCCATGAAGAAACAAGCGGCTAATGATGGTGTGATGGCGGCATCGAAAGCCGAGTCCGCGATCGGACCAAGTACATCCCAAAGTCCGAACAACGCCACAACGACTAAATCGAGCCATTTTCAGGCATCGAAGCAGCCCGAAAACCGAACACTAATATCGAAATCAAACTTTATGCCCAAACCTACCGAAAAACAATCTGAAACATCGACATCGGTTTGGACGGCAAAACCGCTGAATCTCGGTTGTTCTAAGAGTCCGTGGAGACACAAAGAAGAACCGAAATCAGCCAAAATGGAGACCCCGACGGTGGTTGCGGCTAAAATAGTGACTGTTGAGTCGACATCACATGCCAATAATTGTGCCAGATACACAGCAGCCCCACTGTCGCGGCAAACTAACAGATTCGAACAATCTCGGAACCCGGCCACATATCGCGTCGAGCCTGCCGCACCAGACAACAAACAGACATTCGACAGTCGTCGGACGCCTTTCGGACCGAAAAGGACTGTAACAAACACCACAACAACACCAACAAGCAGCGTTGTTCTGCCCAAGTGCCACTACCCACTGCCATCTGAACAGGCTACTGTAGCTACAGTAACCGAAGCAGCACAACATACCGTAACCGTGAGCGAGAGTCATTCCCCGTCGAATGACGTCAGTCACAAGAGCAGTCCGGTGCTGTCTACTTCGGGTTCGTGCGTGTCTGATGCGTCCGATAGTGGACACACATCGTCGGCTGATGGACATCTACTGGCTGTACCTGATAAATCAGGGGTGGCGGGCGCACATGTGGCGCAATACCTGAAACACATTGACGATGACTCGGGCATAGATGAACAGATGCAACAACAACAACGACAGCGAGAGGGCGATAGTGGCAAGGAGTCGAACAAGTCCGTCTCTCTATTGGTCTTTCGCTGTCACTCTTTCTCTTTCTCCATTTTGAAACCATACCATTTATACTCATCTAGCTCCCTTTTCAATTGTTGTGAAACTGACGCCCAAGGTGCAAAACTAGTTTTCAAATAGTTTTTTTCTGCAAAGATTCGCTAAATCCATCCGCTATCCTTTCAGCCGCCGCACGAGCCTGATTCTACGCACGCAGCCATCCGTGCGAGTCAAGGCAATCACAGGTCGGTTACTCTCTGGTATTTGGTGTCGACGTTGTGGTTTTTGTTTATTTTACCGACACTTTTTTGCGTACGATCAGCTGTGCAGGACTGCTCCGTCGGTCAGTGCAAGATGTATAGATGTGTTAGCCTCAAGTGCACATCGCTTTTGTGTATACATTGTTGAGAGCTGTAAGTGACCGCTGACCACTCCAGTTCCAAACAGTTCACACCGAGTGACCGCAATGTTTTGACGAGATCCATTGATCAATATTTACAAACCATACTTACGTTTGTGTAGTTTGTTGACATTTGGCCGCTTTTGTGTGCTATTGCACAATCTAATTTGTGTCATACTTGTAGTTTGAGCGTGTGGATGTTACGTCTGCTAAAATATAAGGTGGTAATCTGAGTTTATTTATATCCGATTTCATAATAGTTCCGGAATTATGAAACGCAAAAAACAGCCGAAAAATTATTCATCACTATGACTCGAGCAAGATTATCGGTTGAAGCTGAAATTCGGTTGGCCAAGATTTACTCGAGCCGAGCTTTTGATTGTGACAATGCTGCACAGCTGATCGGTTTGGAAAGATTTATTCTAAATTATATAGTTGTTATCAGAATAAATGTAAAATATGAACAAATAAAGGTCAAATGAAGATGGGTTGAATGTGCGTCTTTTCAGACAAATTGCTCAACTCGACCGGTCGTGAGCTTCGTCGCGCGTTGTTCACGCTCAAACAGATCTTTCAGGTTTGACAAACACACATTTTTTCGCATTTTTACCCCAAAAATAGTAATTGTACAGGATGACAACGACCTGGTGCAAGAGTTTGTGCAGCACGACGGTCTATCCTGTTTGGTCAAGGTGGGCAACACGTGCGATTCGAACTATCAGAATTATATACTCAGAGGTTGGTATGAGGGCTCGCGTTGTAAATTGGCGATTTTTATTTATTTATAGATATATTTTAAAAAATTTCAGCACTCGGTCAAATCATGCTTTACCTTGATGGAATGAATGGCGTAATCGCGCACAACGAAACCATTCAATGGCTGTATTCACTACTTGCATCACCGGTTAGTTGATGTTGCAAAAGTTTAACCACAATTTGACAACTTTTACAACAATATTAAGTCAGCGAAGTTTTCTTGCCCATTTCCAGTATCGCCTCGTGGCGAAAACGGCGCTGAAACTATTGGTTGTGTTCGTGGAATATACGGAGTCAAACGCATTGTTGCTGCTCGCTGCTGTGTACGCGGTCGACAGGGACAAAGGTATATGCCGAGCTATTACATTGCAGTTTAGCACATGATTTCAATAAAAAAACAATATTCTGATTCCAACTTTTCCAGGTCGAGCGGCCTGGACGAACGTGATGTCGATTCTGAACGACGCAAGCAACTGCGATGCCGAATTCTTGGCGATCGTGATGACGCTGGTGAACAAGACTTTGAATGGAATACCTGACCAGGTGTGTGAAACATTAGGTGCTTCGTTTGTGTGGATAAATTGTTGGCCAGATCATTTGCACAACCGTCAAGTCATGAATGAGTCAGAGATCAATGTGCCGTGTGCCCCCGACAATCATCCCAATCAGCTGATGTTTCACAGGACACATATTTCGACATTGTGGACGCGTTCGAAGCGCAAGGCATGGAATCGACACAACAACGTCTGCTGCAAATTAACAACCCGGAGTTGAGGGACCAATGCAAGCTGTACGATGCAACACTCAACAACGAGGATCAGGCTGAAACTGATGCCGAAGAGAATGGACTGATGGCCAAAATGAGGTGTGTGCTGATGTTTCATAGTTGCCCTATTATTTCCTGTTGTCGTAGAAAATGGATATTTTTCAATGCTATTATTATGTAAACGCACAATCGACTCCCAACCCCAAAAGCGCCCATATCTTTTGCTCTCGTAGTTCGCAACTCAAAGAATAAGCAGCGCATTTTGATGATGAAAAAACAGCTGCAGCGCTACCAAATGAAAGTGTTGCTGTGATTTATGCGTTTGTCTCATCAAAAGCGAAATGCATTAGCACTTGCCCGACGGCTGAGGCTCAGCTGCCTGAACCGGTATATCTGATTTCACTCCGGTGGCGCGAGGCGTTTTTTCCCACGCACGCAGCCGCCCGGCTCTCAGTGTAGTCGCTTTATGCAGTTATGAAACCACAAAAGTGAATGCAAACACACAAACAGCGCGCTCAACAGACAGTGAGAGATGCACATTGATCTTCTCTCTTGTATTCACTGAATTCACAAATTAATGTGTGTTTTAATGATTCAAAACCACCATGTGTACTTTTTTCCTCCACAGAACACCGTCTCAACGCAACGGCTACGACCGGCGACCGCCACATCGGCGTGGTGGAGAAGCAAAAGCACACAAACAGCAGCAACCAATGGTGAATGGAACTGCGTCAGCTGGCGATAACATCAGTGAAACATCAGAGCACAGCAGCAAGTCACAACAGCACCAAGCACAAAGTGGCCAACCGTCGTGGAGACAAAAGAGCGGTCAGGCGCCCAAAATTGCGCAAACTGTAGAAGCAATGGCCAATGGACTGGCGTATAATGCGGACAGGGATGAAACATCAATGGGCACGCCTAAGAGCACACCCGGTAAACTGTCGCTCAGCAGTAGACAGCCATCGAAGGATACTGAGAAAAGTTGGTGGTTGTGCACAACTTTGAATAACTTATGTATGTAAGTACATAGATCAAACTTGGTGAACTTAAATCTTGTTTTGAATAGTTTCATGAATGTGCATCTTCCTGACTTTACAATGTGCTTCTACACAACATACCATCGATGGGCATGATAACATGGGCGACAGTCCACAATCCACCTTGCCATTTCAGGCACGACAAGCACAGGTGAAGCATCACCAGCGTTGTTGCGCGCCGTCCGCGGTCAGTCACCAGGCACGAGCAGTGACAATCAATCGATAATCAGCGCTGACGAGGCCCGAATCCGTAACAGCCGTTGTCCACCACCGATGATGCCGGTGTTCACTGACGATGGTGCTGATGGCCAGACACCGACCAGCCAGGATGCACCTACGGCCACAGAGGTGGACGCCGAACCAGAGACTAGTCAACAGACTGGACCGGTGGTGATCGGAGTGGACGAACCGACCGATACTGATGATGACGGTTGGTTTGGTATAACGGTCATGCCGACAGTTGAGCCAACTTGGGTGGTACTTAGGTATACCTACCCACTTAGGTCTCTCAAAAGTACAGAATACAATTCCGGCGCACTGATTGGTTATTGAATGAGTTATAGCCAATCAGCGCGTGAAAAAATGTTTTTTGTTCGCTAAGGAAAGTGCCATTTTGGAAACCTAAAGATTAAGTTATGAGACACGATACGTTTTATCAGCTATGCTAATTTGCAGTGACCGTTGGCTGCGCTTCATCATTTGCATCAGCATTGGCTCGTGCGCGCAAGGGAATGGACAAGAAACAGGCAGGGCGCGGACCGGTGGAGACGCGCAAGGAGTCCGAAATTCAATGGGAGAAAGCGCGCGAACAATTCAAATCACGGCCATTGATCATCAACGATCTGGACTTTAGCGAATTGAACGACCCTGAGGAGGACCAGGACCCATTGCGAATATCACCCAGGACTGCGGCACAGGGCATTGGACTGCCACCACCACCACCATTCTTGGGACAAGCACCTGGTTGGCTGGATGATGTTTCATTTTGTAAGATTTACTCGTCACCACAGTGAGTCGATATGGCACATGTGCAGAAACATATAAACCGAGATTTACAATTTTCTGTAAACTGGGAGTTGCGTGTTTGACTGTATTGATTTACATCTATACGCTGTGGTCGCCTTCGTTATCACACCCTTTCATCTCGTGATAAATGTACGTACTGTATGTGTATGGATCATGAGCCATTGGCCTGGAGCAAAGCGATCTTAACACAAAAAACGTTTTTGACGTTGAGAATGCAATCCAGTACCCACCGATGTTCAGGTATGCCACCGCCCCCTCCCCTACCGGGTATGATGCCAGGTCTGCCCCCACCACCTCCGATGTCACTCAACCATCGCGATCCAAGTCCGGCTCAGAGCAACAAGGACGTGAAGACGGTGAAATTGTTCTGGAAAGAGGCGAACATCGACGTGGCTACACAAATGGCCAAACAGAAAGGCGTCTTCTGGGAACGCATCAAACCGCCCAGCATCGATCAGGAGAAGTTGGCGCAACTGTTCGAGACCAAGACAAAGGAGATATTGCCAAAGGTCGGTGGCTGCTGGCGTGCGCTTGCAGTTTCAGGCATATTTTGTGATTTGAGATTTCGAGCAACCAGCTAGCAGCTTTTATGGTTCGTTCGCTGCGGTGAAGCATGATAATTGTAGAACCCGAGTTTTAAAAATAAAAATGCGTCTTATATCGGTTAGATGCAGCACTAACGAGACGTGTGTGTCCGTGCATCTGCTGTGACATGATGTGTGCAATGATCAATACACATTTCTGTTGTTTTTAGGATCGCGGACTTTCGGTAAGTTTTTGCTTCAGCGAGATGGCGTGTGCTGCTTGCCGCCTGTACAGCTTGTTTTAGCATGCAGAAAATTCCACTATGAATTTTATGTTTTTGGGCGCAGTTCTCGAACTTCAATTTTCAGTTCTTAATGCAACTTTAGTGTCATGCTTTTCGCAAAGTTGAAAAAAAATCACACACTTTAATGGATACTACAGTCTTTGCACACTTTCCTCTCGCACAATGGGCAAGATTCGTTTGCAGCTTTTCCTCACCACAGAGCCGATGCAGCAATTCGAGCTTGCTCTTTTTATACAAATAAACCTCAGCTTGCAAACTCAGGCTACAGTTACCGGTCAAATCTACCATAAGCCAAATCCATTTCAGAAACGCGAGATGGACAAGAAGGCCGAAGTGCGAGTGCTGGGCACGAAACGATCCAACGCCATCAACATCGGGCTGACCAAACTACCGCCGCCGCGAAACATCAAACAAGCCATACTCAAGTTTGACTCGAGCATTCTCAACAAGGAGGGACTTGAGAAGATCATTCAAACGATGTTGCCTTCGGAAGAGGAGAAAGAGAAAATCGAAGAGGCGCAAGCCGAGAATCCCGACCTGCCGTTGGGTGCAGCTGAACAATTCTTGATGTTGTTGGCCAGTGTGCCTGATCTGTTGCCGCGACTGAAACTCTGGTTGTTCATGATGGACTATGCGGGCATTGAGAAGGTATGTCATCATCACATTCGAGATCGCGATGATGGTTTTTCGTCACCTGTTTTCTTTTCTATCGACACAGCACTGTTCTGTCAACATGTTATCATGCCCATTCGCGTGATACCGTATATAGTACAACACGTGGTAAAAAACACAAAGCGGACACGTCAATGCAGGAAGTGGCTGAGCCCTTGATGGACCTGAAACTGGCGATGGAGGAGTTGGAAAACAGCGAGACGTTCCAGTACGTCATGGCCACGTTGCTGGCCGTTGGCAATTACTTGAATGGTGCGGACGCCAAGGGGTTTCAGTTGGACTATCTCGCCAAAGTGCCCGAAGTCAAGGTGCGCTCATGTCGATCCTTGTTATATTCTCTATTTTGTGTATTTTGTTTGCTTTGTTTTATGTACAGTACATGGAAATTGCTGTTGCAGGACACGGTGCACAAGCACTCACTGGTCCACCATCTGTGCGCGATCGTTATGGATCGCTACCCGGACTCGACCGATCTGTACTCGGATTTGGGCGCCGTCGCCAGATGTGCAAAGGTTTATTTCAAATACTCGCATTTTTACACAATTGTATAACATTGTTGTGAAACTCACTTGAAAATTCAGGTCGACTTTGACGAAATTCGTCAAAATCTCGACAAACTGGAGCACGACTGCAAATCGAGCTGGGATTATCTGCGCATCATTGCCAAACACGAATCGATCAATTTGAAGACCAAAATCGGCGATTTCCTCACAGATTGTGCGCAAAGGATTCTTGCTTTGAAGACTATCCACAGACGAGTGATCAACAGGCATGTACCTACTCTATACCTAATTTCGAAGTTCTGCTAGTTTGTTTTTGCACCTTCTATACACTGATGTAAACTTTTCTTTTCTCTTCACCAGGTTCCGGAAATTCCTGCTTTACATGGGTATGGGGCTGCAAGCGGCCAACGAGACCAAAGTGAACACGTTGTGCAAAACGGTACGTTTGCACGATGTTTCACACAAACTTGAAACTTTACCTTATCACATTTTAGGTCAGCGAATTTGCGCTCGAATATCGCACGAGTCGCGAGCGTATACTGCAACAACGAAAACGGCTGCTCGAAAAACGGGAACGCAACAAAACGAGGGGCAAAATGTGGATACAACAGAACTCACTGGATCAGACGGGCGTGCCCGCGCAGAATGGGGAAGCGCACAGTTCGCATGATCATCAGGTGTGCTATTTGGTTTGGAGATCATAACGTAACATTGGGTAATCATGTGAAATCAGTGCCACAGTCCAATGTGCGATATCTATTGTATACATGTGATGTATTTGCTGGCAATAAACTATAATGTTTCAGCGTCACGAAGAGTTGAGTCGTGCCCTGCTGGCCAAGGGTGAGCCGGGCAGCAGTGGGATGGCGGCGAATGACTGGCGAAGACAGAGACTCAAACCGACGCAGGATCGCGTCAATCAGATTGTACAGGACAGAAATGGTGCGCAAAATGGACAAAATTGTCTCTTTTTTTCTCGGACTTTTCTCTTTTCCTATTTTCTTCTTTGGTTTTGTTTCCAGCGATGCGTAAAGACGACGCTGATACGAACGATGACGAAATATTGGATGGTTTGGTGAAGGCAGCCACAGCCGGCACTGACCAACCAAGGGAGACCAGGAGAAGAGCC
Organism: Rhynchonema sp. JSB1_4; assembly: GCA_030248065.1. Classification (NCBI taxonomy): domain Eukaryota; kingdom Metazoa; phylum Nematoda; class Chromadorea; order Monhysterida; family Xyalidae; genus Rhynchonema; species Rhynchonema sp. JSB1_4. The sequence continues at coordinate 41,088 of JASAMV010003963.1, forward strand.
AGACAGTTCAACAGGAAATCGAGTTCGTTTTTGCCAAATTTGTATTTAACATAAAATTTAAAAGTTTCAAAAATGTTTTCAAACAATTTTAGTCACAAAGTTTCTCTGGTAGCGGCAGGTAGTACACCCGTAATTCGTTTATTCATAGATTTTTTTGCGCTTGAACTATACACATAAAGCATAACCGCTGGCCAATACAAATGTTTTTGCGCTGCCTTTGCGAGTGATGTCGTATGGTTGGCTTTACGATATTTTCATGAGATTGTACTTCTTTTGAAAACTGCGCTTCGGACTAAAATTGGCGATGCAAACTAATCCGTTTCCTTATCATAGGACAAAGCGCTGTAACAAGATGCCGAACGGCTTTTTATTCTTTTCAAACCTATGAGATCGATTTTCGACTCAGTTGCCAATGTGCAATTTTCAGTGCGGCGCACGCGAACGCTGAAGCTCGTTGAAGACCAAATTGGCACCCCAGTCTGCTGATGCAGGACATCCACGCTGTTGACCACAAGTGATCAAAAATGAAAGTATCCATTTATGCTTTCCAGCTCTAGTCATCCATTTGCAACTGCAAATACAGTAATTGTCACTTTGCCACTTCATTACTTACATATATTATATATTTATACATACAGTAGGTCATCCATTTTGTGTCATTGTGTTAGGTCAGCATGTTATGTTACGTGTACATAATACATAGGTGAATGACGCTTGTCCCATTGCGAGCTTTTGTAATGGACAAAAGATGATTGTTTGGACGATCGGTTGTGTTTCGTGACAACCGCACCATTGTATAGGTGGTATACGATAGGCACATTTCTTTGCACCTTTCTGTTCTTAGAATCAGGCTCAGCTGCTGTGTTCCCGTGCACACAACACACTTTTTCCTGACTTTTAAAAAAGATTAACCTGTGATTCGATATAAATGTGAATGAAAATGAAATGAGAGAAACAATATGTGTACTGTGTTCTATGCACCAGAAATTGTATGCTTTCGCAGTTTTCGTGTTTTGATCTTAATACTACTGAATTCCTGTTAATTTATTCCCAGTTTGTCATGCATTTCGTTCTTCATACATTTTGTGCAGAGTTTCATTCTGAACTACGCATTGTGTGCTTCATGATACCGTACCTTATCGCTTCAACCGTTCCGCAGTAACCATTGGGAACTCGTGTACAGTACTATGATGATGATCGACTCGGTGTGACACATTATAATGATTTTGAATGATGCTTGATTTTTGTCGAAAAAATCCTAATTTGTTGATTGTGCATATTTTAAAATAAACAATGTGACGACCATTTCTGTGCGTTTGCATGTGAAGAAAGTTACTCTGCCACAATACGCTGATTACCAAGTTATAGTAAGCATACAGTCAATGTGCTGCTTGTATACACATGTTGCATTGACAAAAAGAAACCAGACCAAATACACATACATAGCTGTCTTCATCCATTTGCTGTGTTGCCGCGCGAACAGCATGTATTGTAACTCCAGGGCGCGGCCCCTATACGGCACACCATAAATAATAAAAACAATACTGCAGATAAGTTGATGCAGATGACGATACTTTTCGGGTCTATCGCCACCGACTATCGTAATTTCAAGGAACTGCAATAACAAAACCCTCAGAAACCTCAGAGCCTTCATTAGAAACTGTGTGAAACAGTGTATAAGGCCAGGGCGCTTGTTTTGATCCATTAGGTATATCATCAGAAATTGACGGAAATACTGCATAAAGGTCAAGGTGCTTGTTTTGACCCATTATATCATCAGAAAGTGAGTGACAACTTGTGGTCACCACAACCAAGGCATACAGCCATGCCTCCGGCACCTTTTCTTTGTGCCATGTAAATAGGTACTGTATCTAGCCGAACACGCACGTGCGATTGAAGGTCGCTGGGTACCTCTGAAACCGATTCAGGTGCCCGATATCTTATTAATCGGTCATGTTACTACATATCTTTGGTACAAGATTTCTCTGTTTCTGTTCCGCACAGAATTTTCGTTCATTGTGGAAAATTCTGCAGCGAAAGTTTGCGGGACGCGTTACCACAGCAGCGGGCAAGCTTATCAGCAACGATTCGCCAGCTTCACCACCGTTTCGGTCCTACATAGCTACATACGTTTGGGATAAATATAACAAGTTTGTGGCTTACACGATACTACTAAATGCTGTCACCCGAAACCTAACGACGTCATGGTCCCATTTGGCTCTGTTTTGCACGTATAAGTCTGATCGCCGGATCCTGTTTTAATCCGACTGGTTACTGAGGTGCAGACAGCTGATTACGAATGACAGTGATGTTATTCTTTTTAACGTGCGTTCTCACATGTCACAAAAGGGGTCATTATCACTATTTATATTTTTTCATGCTTTTATTGATTCTTTGGATTCACGTGTTACCGAGTTCCTCTTGTTGCATCCCACTTTCATATATGCGGCTATTGCCTTTTGGTTTCTCTGTTCGGTTAGTAGGGCTGTGAGAGTATACTTGTTTGCACAGTTGCTACCAAAGGTCCAAATGAGGCCAGAGGAGTGATATGGCGGCTGAGAAACATGCTAGTATTATCCAGTAAAGCTCCTCGCCTTCTGCATAACCTACGCATCTCGACCACCTTCGCACTCTTTCCTGTCCTGGTTTGTATTTTTTTAATATCCGTGAATTTCACAGCCGATCTTGTAATTATGCTTCTTCCTTACCTTCTTCCGTTGTTGTTTTTGAATCCGTGAATAGCAGCCATAACACAAACAAGAGAACAGTTGCTTGCGTAATACTGAACAAAATGTATCATTTTCCTGTCCAAAGTGTCAGTTTTGTTTTGTTTTTTTGTTTTCATTTTATTGCATTTCATTTTTGGTTTTGCGCCTCCAGTGCCAAAATGAAAACGCCCGTAGGCAATGTGACAAAACCTGTTTTAAACAATAAACGAGAAAGATCACAGTCATAAGATGATGAAACATTAGACTGTCCAATAACATGAATATAGGCAAACAAACCAAACTTTGCAGACCAATAGACCATACTGTATCACCCTGAATTCGTACACACTTGAAATGTTTCGGGTTACTGTAGCCACGTCGCGCGCGGCTTGCGTGTGAAAGAGCCAAGATCATGAGACATTTAGCGCGCGCTTGTGTGTGCTGTTTATCGGCCAACCGCGCGACACGTGGCTACAGTAACCCGAAACATTTCAAGTGTGTAAGAATTCAGGGTGATACGGTATGGTCTAGGTCTGCAAAGCACGGCTGGTTTGCCTTTAAAGGGGACCTTTCGCATTTCAAACCTCCTTCAAACTTTGCACGCATTTGAATGTTATTCAGGGCGTTATTAGGGCGAACTTAGGTTAAATCAGGAATCCGGAACCCGGAAATAATTTGCATGCAAAAATACAAAACATTTCCGGACTCCGGAAATATTTCCGGAAAACGCAAAAATTTACATGCAAAAATAATGCGTTTTCCGGAAATATTTCCGGATTATGGTTTCCGGATTGAACCTAAGGCCGCCCTTAAACTCTCACGCACCAAGAACCCAATCTGCAGCATGCGACCAGGAGATGCACTTCAAGAGGAACATCCGGGAACAAAGTATGCCGCGGACCAGCCCAATTTATACCTGCGCATTCAAACAAACTGCTTGATCAAAAAGGTGTCAAGGCGAATGAATGTTTCGCATGAAACTTGCAACACCGCTAACTATAGAATTTCGCTTTTCTTTTTATTTCGAATTTCAACGAATTGTTCCAGCGTGACAAGTAGACCTTGAAACATTTAGCAGCCGCGCACGAACAATTCGTTGCAATTCGAAATAAAAAGAAAAGCGAAATTCTATAGTGAGGCAGGGGCAAATATCGTGCGAAACATTCTGCGCCTTGACCGCCCTTGTCATCAGGCGAGTTGCCTGAATGCGCAGGTAGAAATTGGGCTGGTCCACATTTGAATTTGTTCCCGGATGTTCCTCTTGAAGGGCATCTCCTGGCCGCATGCTGAACGTTAGACCTCCGGTGTGTTTGACTTTGATGACGCCTTGGCCACTATCTAAACACATTCGAGGTTTGAAGCAGGTTTGAAATGCGAAAGGCCCCCTTTAATATGCGTGGCAAATGTCATGAATAAATTTTGATATTACGTCTAGGAAAATGGCATAAGTGGAACAGCATTGAGCATGGTGAGCATTGGCATATTGCGTTCAGTTGTGTGGTTCGAGTGGTACTGATCAGTGTTTGATTGGTTTGAATGGTCAAATCCTTGATGTTTGAATGGTCTGATCCTGAAACGAATCTTTCAACAAGGGGGCATTGAGTCACAGCTAGGATGGTCCGTTTCACTTGAATGGAACGAGCACTGAAAAGCACACGGAATGTCAGCCATAATAATGGTAGAGTAAAACTTTCCCGGAAAGGAGCACTAGTGCTATTTGTGATTCTCACAAAACTTTTTCAGCTAAAAATAATCTAGCAGATCAACCACGTTGCCGCAGGTCTACATGCTTTTTGTGTGCGATCACGCAACGCAACGTCATTGCCCCGTCACTTTCCCTCTTTACGAATCAGGAAAAAATTGACCAATTCTTATAAAGTCATTGTGCGACCAATAGCAATAAAACGTTTCTGATTATCTCAGTTCAGTCTCACGGATGTTGTTGGGATCATTGAACATATATAGTCAAATTTCATAGTAAAAAAGCAAGCATGAGATATCCGGTTTCCCGCTTTAAGCACGTGCACGCAAATTAATCTTATACCCCGCGTGCGCACCAGTATGTTTGTGTTGGCAGGTGTCAATTTTGCCAGAATATAATCAAACAGCTCCTCAGAACGGACTGCCTTTTTTAACTTGCCATACGGTAAGTCGATCACAGATTGCGGCAATGCGTTGAATGCCAGCGCTGTTGAGAACATGGGGCTCTGCTGATACCGTCGAGGGCTTGGTCAATTTCGTTTGATTGGTTCTCGATCTGATTCGCTACATATTGTTATGGCACACGTATTATTTATTGCTTGACTGGTTTATGCCAAATTCATACATCTAAACCACTGAAACTATAAGAAAGTGTCTGTCTGTCCGTCACAATTTTGAATTGCTGTTGAGAATTTGAGCTTTACTGAGTCTGGCATCGAAAGGTGATATGGTAATATCGGTACCATCCTTGGAGCGTTAAGCATTTCACCGTGGCTCACTTCATGATCGTGATTATCCAGTATCATGCACCATGAAGTTCTCTCGAGCAATTCCCGATCTTTTGCTCGGGTGGGATAAGCTGGAACACATTCATAAAAAGCACAATGGTTAAGAGTGACTAAACTTGAAAATCAGGATTGATTTCATGAATTCTTATATGGTCATTG